>CALNHX010002547.1:0-175423 GCA_940337035.1 Agriotes lineatus | reverse complement strand
AGTTTGTTATGTGCAGAATGCGCCGCCTGCCATAATTTTGAATTTGAACGCTATTTTCCCGCGCGTTGCGCATTGGCGTTCGGCCGTGTCTTCTGGCGATAGCTTTTATCTGGAAAAAACCATTAGCAGGCCGAGACTCGCTACGCGTCTTCTTCGCCAGCTTTCGAAGCGAGCAGTTCTTTAGTGCTATTCACTAGTTCGGGGATGCTTATTTAGGGCTATTTGGTCGAGTTGGAGACGTGAACTTAGGAATGCCCTCACGTTTTCGTGGATGAAGCCCCCCGAACGCAATTAAGGACTTTGGTTTCCTTCGCTAAGGCGGATCTATTGGTGTTAGCATATTTCGAGCTGTTCCTTTTCTGCGCCCAAAAACCATCTGGGGTGAGTAGCTATTTTACGCTGAGAGGCCTGGCCGTGCGTGTTCTATTAGAGCCCTGTTTTCCCTCTTACAGCAAGACGTACTAGGCAACATTTCGCCTTCGAGCCGTGTTTGCCGCAATTTGCGTTTTCGCTCTGGAGTCGCTGGACCTGCGGGGCCACGTGCCGCAACGTTCCGCGAGGCGATTTGTCGAGCCTTCACGGGCCCGCTTCTCCTTGTCGCCGGCGCACAATTAGGGCACAAGAGGGTACCGTAATTAGTCCCGAGGTTTGGCCTTTCGACCTGTGGGAGCGGCGTTGTTATTGCCGGCCCCCTAGGCCACCGACGACCGCAAAACGTTCTTGGCCGACGCCGAACCACTAACGCAACGACGCCCAGATCCAGAGCTTTACGTCTGTCGCAGCGAGCCGCTGACGAAGTGGCCCATTTTAACTTGTTGTAACGTATATGTTTGTCCAAACTGTAAGTACATTTAGTGCATGTGTTACTTAATTAAGGCGGCTCTCATCCTTCATTTCATGCTAGAATTAAGATTGTCAATGTAAAAGTGTTATAGCTTATTTTTGCATGAAATTAAACTATTTTAAATTATCTGCATATGATTTGTGTTAGCTACGGTCCGGTTGTTTTATCGGAGCCATCTTGCAGGGAGTATTATCTGCTAGGTACCGAGTTTACAATTTCTCCACAGTTCACCGGGGTGCAATTGTCGTACCTTCAAAAAATTGTTGGCGCTGGGCATTTTGTTTACTTCATTAACTCTACCGACATCAATCCCGCCCCCTACTACCGATTGAGCCGGCGGCCGGCAAATTGCACCCAAGTGTACCTTTTGTATTGTTTGATGCTGCTTGGAAAGATTGCCCAGAATCTTACATCATAAAGGCCTAACAAGAAGGATTTGGCGCCGAACGTGAGGCCTGTTTTTGTTAAGTGCGCTTTGGCGTTTCCAAATTTTGCCAGTTAATGTGATAACCGTAGCTAGCGAACCATTTCTTTTGCATTCGAATTGTTAGGATGTTTTGCGCCGATTTAAATATTTAGTGATAATATTGCATGCGTTGTACTAACAGTATTTTAAGCTATATTTATTCCATTAGTTATTAAGATTTGTGCATGAACCTAACCCATTATTTTAAATATTGCAAATTTATGTAATTGTGCTCTGGTTCGGAGGTTATTGCTATTGGACCGCGTTCAATTTTTTTTTGCTTCTGGATTATTTGATAAGTGCCTGGAGAACTTCTTGCGATTGTACGCTGGTAGCCCGCGTTTTGTTTTTCTAAATTTAGTAGTAAGACATTCTTTGATCGTGATTAGTTATCAAAGTTTTGCACGTTGCGTCCCTCGTGTGCCTTCGCGTCGCGCGCTTTTATTATTTATTATCTGTCAATTTTCTACTGGGTTTTCTTGTCATAATCATTCAGTATGGATATCGATCGGCTTCTTGTAGAGGAGTTAGATTACGAACTGCGAATTAGGGGTGTCTGTTGTGACGGTAATTCTGGGGATAAGCGTAAGCTCTTGCGTGCACGGATTAGACTAGAGAAATCTGGGAACGCATCTTTTCCCGGAATTGAATTGAATATTGAGGAGGAACTAGATATTTGTTTCCGGAAACTGGGAATTTTAGTGGAGGAAATTTCGGCCCTGGGGCATCTTGTTCGTAATAGCAACGATTATAAGCGCCTTGAGACTAGGTTGTTGCATGTGTCGAATCGTCTGGAACGCTTGAACCCTACGGGATCTTTGTGCGATAGGAGGAATGAGTTGTATAATCGCTGCTTAACAGCTATGGATGATCTGGAAGTGAAATTAGCGTCGGTTAGCGAAACTATAGCACCTTCGGTTTCACGCGTGGCTAACTTATTAAATTTTGATGACAATTCTTCGCAGGTCGATGAGCAAAGTCTCGATGATGCGCACGATCATCCTCAGAGTCAATCTAGAGCTCCTGTCGAGTTCCCTTCGCAAGTCCGATTTAGTTTGCCTGGCATTAGTAACCCTCGTTCATTCCAATCGCCTTTGGGCCTAAATAGCACCCAAGCGTTTGAACCCGCGTCTCGCTGTAACAATTACTTACCGATTAATAAATGGAACCTTAGTTTTGATGGCCATTCGGGGTTGTCTAGTTTTCTGGAAAGAATAGAGGAATTACGTATCGCACGTGGTGTTTCGAAAGAGCAACTCTTCCGGTCAGCTGTCGAATTCTTTACTGATCACGCATTAATTTGGTACCGTTCGATTAGGGATACAGTATGTGATTGGGATGCTTTAGTTAGGGCATTGCGTGCCGCCTTTCTCCCTTGCGATTATGAGTCCGGGTTATGGGATGAGATTCGGAATCGCACTCAAGGTGCTGACGAGCCGGTCACTGTCTTCGTGGCTGTCATGGAAAATTTATTCCGCCGTTTACCTTCGGTGCCCTCGACGTATACGCGGCTTAGCTTGATCCGACGAAACTTATTGCCGCATTTCCAAACACATTTGGCCCTGGAGACTATCCATACTATCGCAAATTTGATCCAGACTTGTAAGGCAATTGAAGATGCACACGTACGTGCTCAAGGGTTTCGTGGACCCCCAACTAACGTTAGTCGCATGTTAGAGCCTGACCTCGCGTATCAAAGGCCTAGAGCCCATCCTAGGGTTCATACGATCGCCGTTTCGCCCAATGATAATTGCGCTCCCTCTAGAGATTCTTTCGCAAAATTGAATAATCCTGTCGGTGCTTCTCCACCGCGTTGTTGGAATTGCAATCAACTTAATCATCGTTCTATCGATTGTCCCTCGCCGAGGAGACGTCATTGTTTTCGCTGCGGGAAACCCGACGTTACGATTAGGACGTGCCCTTCGTGTTCGGGAAACGAAAATCCTCAGGTCACTAGTTCTGTTATGGAGGCCTCCTGTTCAAAAGCGGTTCTAGATTTTATTTTGAGTCATGCTGGCCCTGATGAGCGACCCTATCTCCAGATCTCTATTTTTGGAAATAAGCTTCTTGGATTATTGGATTCTGGCGCTTCACGCACGATCCTAGGTAGAGAAGGTTGGGAATTGGTAAAAGGCCATTGTCGACTTGAGTCAAGTCAAGCCCCCGTGTGTCGTATCGCTAATGGCATGGAATGTCGAAGCTTAGGGACTGTCACGGCCCCGATAACTCTTCGCGACAAAGTTTGCTTTATGGACGTAATAGTTGTGCCTTCTATACCACATGCTTTAATTTTGGGTACTGATTTTTGGCGTCGCATGGGTATCGTGCCGGACCTTCGAAGTAATGAATGGACGTTTTCTAAGGATGACTTAGTTCCTGTCGTGAACGCTATCCAGGCCGTCGAACATTTGACGCAGTCTCAGCGCGAGCAACTTGACGTATTCGTTAAGAACATTTTTGAGCAGATGGGTGATAAACTCGGTTGTACGCATTTAGTTGAGCATGAAATTAAGACGACTTCGCCCCCTATCAAACAGCGATACTATCCTATTTCCCCTGCTCTTCAGAAACAGGTGGATCTGGAGTTGGAAAAGATGTTGGAAGAGGGAATTGTGGAACCGTCCACTTCCGCTTGGTCATCACCTATTGTTATGATCAGGAAAAAGGATGATAGCTATCGTTTTTGTGTTGATTTTCGCCGTCTCAATAAAGTTAGTCAGCCTGATGCTTATCCTATTCCGTATGTCTCGAGTACACTGGATAAACTTCGTGATGCGCACTACCTCACCACTCTCGATATTAAATCGGCGTATTGGCAAATTCCTGTTGCAGCCTCCTCGAGGCCTTTAACTGCGTTTACTGTCCCCAATCGCGGGTTGTATCAGTTTTGTCGCCTACCGTTCGGTTTGCATACGGCCCCGGCCACTTGGCAGCGGTTAATCGACCGTGTAGTTGGCGCCGATTTAGAACCCTATGTGTTTACATACCTTGACGATATTGTGATCTGTACGCCCACCTTCGATAAGCACCTGTCAGTTCTTCGGGAGGTTGTATCTCGTTTGTTGTCTGCTGGCCTTACCCTAAGTAAGGACAAATGCCACTTTTGTAAGCCCGAGCTTAAGTATCTTGGTTATTTGGTGAATTCGAAGGGTTTGTTGGTCGACCCGGAAAAAGTGGAGGCGATCACGCGTATTCCTACTCCTGGTTCGGTTTCCGAGGTACGCCGTGTTATCGGTATGGCGTCATGGTACCGACGCTTCGTGCCAAACTTCTCGTCACTTATAGGCCCGCTGACGACTCTTCTTCGGAAGAACGCTAAGTTCGTATGGAATGAGCGTTGTGAACATGCTTTCCGCACAATCAAGGAACACTTGATTTCGGCCCCGATTTTGGCATGCCCGGATTTCTCCGTGCCCTTTGTAATACAAACTGATGCCTCGGGTTATGGCATCGGCGCGGTCCTTACCCAACAACAGGCCGATGGTGAAAAGGTCATTTGTTACATTAGCCGTTCGCTGACTAAGAATGAACGCAACTTTAGCACGACTGAGCGTGAATGTTTGGCTGTCCTTTTCGCGATAGAGAAACTTAGACCGTATGTTGAGGGAACAAAATTTACCGTGGTGACAGACCATTATAGCCTGAAGTGGCTTAACGATATTAAGGACCCGGTTGGTCGCATTGCGCGTTGGGCTGTCCGTCTGCAGCAGTATGACTTCAACATTGTCCATCGTAAAGGCAAAGAGCATGTTGTGCCGGATACTCTATCTCGTGCTGTTCCGGTTATTGATACAGTTAATGTTCCACCCGAACCTATTCGCGACCCGTGGTATAGGCGTATGTGTCATCAGATTGGAACTAACCCTCGAAAATTTCCTCAGTGGCGACTTAATAACGGTCAGCTGTTTAAGTATGATCGGTCTAACTACCCTGATCTAGCGGATGATGAAGAAGACCATTAGAAGCTTGTGGTCCCTAAACCCCGGCGCCGCGAAGTTATTAGGCAGAATCACGACGACCCCACCGCTGGTCACACTGGCGTAAATAAAACTTTCCATCGTATCGCGCATAAGTACTATTGGCCGAGATTACGATACGACGTAGCCGCGTATGTCCGCCGTTGCGAAACGTGTCAGCGCATTAAACCCGAACAAAGAGCCCCTGCTGGTTTTATGGGAGGTCATTCCCTTATCTCGAAGCCTTGGGAAGTCATTTGTGGTGACATTGTGGGCCCGTTGCCTCGATCATCGCGAGGATATGCGTATATTCTGGTTGTGGCCGATTGCTTTAGTAAATTCGCACTCACGTTCCCCTTGCGCTCCGCGTCTGCTAATTTGGTCTCCCGCCATTTTGAAGAAGATGTTTTCTTGATGTTTGGCGCTCCAAAGCGCATTGTGTGTGATAATGGCGTCCAATTTCGTAGCCGCGAATTTCAGTCCCTAGCGAACCGATATGGGTGTAAGATTTCGTTTACGGCCAATTACCACCCTCAAGCCAACCCGACCGAACGTATAAATCGAGTGTTGAAGACCATGTTGACCGCGTATGTCGCCGATCATCATCAAGATTGGGACAGATATCTCTCTCATGTCGCTTGCGCGATTCGCACTTCGGTTCATGAAGTTACGGGGAAGACCCCGTACTTTATTAATTTTGGTAGAGAGATCTCGCTTAAGCACGAATCTCCCCCGGACAACGAGAACCCTGAGCTCCAATTCGATCGTAGTAAAGACTTGAATGCCCGTGCCTCGCTCATCAATAAACTTTATGTAGAGGTAAAACGTCGGCTAGGTAAAGCGTATGAGAAATCTAAAGCGCGTTACGATCTTCGCCACCGTCCCCTAGAGTATGTTCTTGGACAAGCCGTGTTGCGTAGGAACTACGTGTTGTCGGATGCCGCACGCCAATTCACGGCCAAGCTCGCCGCGAAGTTTGTGGGCCCGTTCATTATTAATCGGAAATTCTCTCGGTGGGTGTATGAGCTTAAAGATCCGGATGGAAATGTGATGAAGGGTACTTGGCACGCCAAAGATTTGAAGCCTTATGACGACTCGGCTATGGACTAGTGTCCCTTTCGTATAGAGTTTAGGGTGGTTGATTGGGCATTTGTAGGGTAGGTCACTGTTAGGAAACGTTTTCATCTTGTTTTTCCTCATATAGAGTCTAGGGTGGTTGGTTGGGCAATTGTAGGGTAGGTCATTATTTTGGGGAGCGTTTTCAACTTGCTTTCCCTTCTTCGAGGCATCTTTGAGTAGGTCACCCTTAGGAATTTTGGCATCGTGTTTTCCCTCCGGTGAGGTTTACTTTTTGGCCACTTTCGGGTGGGCCTCTTTAGGGTATGGCCCTATCGGTTTTTTTATTGCGAATGTTACTTCGGCTAGTGCCGATTTTGCCTTCTGGAAGAACGATTGGTAGAGATCCGCTATCGCGGTCTGATATGTCCTTGTGTTGTATAATGTTGTGTTGGAGCCGGTTAGTCCTTCATCCTTCGCCTTCTGTTTTATGAGCTGTATCTGGCTTCTCGCCTTTCTCGTCTGGTGTGGATGTTTTCTCTGTTGTAAATGGATCCTCTGGTGCGAGTGTGATGAAATCTGGCTGTGCTTATAATTTACTTCTCTTTGAACTGGTGTGATTGTGGTCTTTGGTGCTGAATTGATCTTGGGTGTGAGTGGGATTAAGACTTGTAGAGATTTCCTCCAGGCCGTTCGGGGCGCTGCAGGGTCTCTCGGTCAGTATGTGTGTTGAATGGCGTGTATGTTGGCTCTGCCTATCACTTCTCTGGTTTCTGTGGCCCTCTTTTCCCGGGGTTACCTTCTCCCCTTTAGCGTCAAAAGAAGAACCCTAACCGTCTTCGTTGCTTAGTGTTGTCCCATTTCGGTCTCACAGTACCTCAACTGTGGAGGTCTTGCTTCCGCCTCGGGGTTTTGTTTTGTAGGAAGTTGTCAGGGGGGGTACTTGGGAAGATACGGGGTGATGTTGAGGGGTTCTTGGGGTTGGAGCTTCCTCGCGATGGGTCGTTACGGGACTGCTCACCGGCGCAGCATTTTCACCCAGCAGCGACGAGCCGTCTCGATCCCTGTCGTGGAGTTGATCTGGCCACGGGTGCCTCTTGGGGTCACTACCGCCTTCTCAAGTAGTTGCCTTATCGTGGGGTGGGTTTGGGTTTTCAAGTGTGTGTGTTCGTAAGCGTATTAGCGGGGTGATGCCCTTTCTGGTTTTTTCTTTTTTTGTCTGACCAAGCTGTCTGGCGTAGATTTCTTTGTGTAGAAAAAAATGTCTGCGAAATTTTTCTGTTCTGGTAAGGGGGGAGTTGTTACGTGCAGAATGCGCCGCCTGCCATAATTTTGAATTTGAACGCTATTTTCCCGCGCGTTGCGCATTGGCGTTCGGCCGTGTCTTCTGGCGATAGCTTTTATCTGGAAAAACCATTAGCAGGCCGAGACTCGCTACGCGTCTTCTTCGCCAGCTTTCGAAGCGAGCAGTTCTTTAGTGCTATTCACTAGTTCGGGGATGCTTATTTAGGGCTATTTGGTCGAGTTGGAGATGTGAATTTAGGAATGCCCTCACGTTTTCGTGGATTGAAGCCCCCCGAACATAATTAAGGACATTGGTTTCCTTCGCTAAGGCGGATCTATTTGGTGTTAGCATATTCGAGCTGTTCCTTTTCTGCGCCCAAAAACCATTCTGGGGTGAGTAGCTATTTTACGCTGAGAGGCCTGTCCGTGCGTGTTCTATTAGAGCCCTGTTTTCCCTCTTACAGCAAGACGTACTAGGCAACATTGCGCCTTCGAGCCGTGTTTGACGCAATTTGCGTTTTCGTCCTGGAGTCGCTGGACCTGCTGGGCCACGTGCCGCAACGTTTCGCGAGGCGATTTGTCGAGCCTTCACGGGCCCGCTTCTCCTTGTCGCCGGCGCTCTATTAGGGCACAAGAGGGTACCGTTTTTCGGAGGTAATTAGCCCCGAGGTTTGGCCTTTCGACCTGTGGGAGCGGCGCTGTTATTGTCGGCCCCCTAGGCCACCGACGACCGCAAAACGTTCTCGGCCGACGTCGAACCACGATCGCAACGACGCCCAGATCCAGAGCTTCGAGTCTGTCGCAGCGAGCCGCTGACGAGGTGGCCCATTTTTAACTTGTTGTAACGTATATGTTTGTCCAAACTGTAAATACATTTAGTGCATGTGTTACTTAATTAAGGCGGCTCTCATCCTTCATTTCATGCTAGAATTAAGATTGTCAATGTAAAAGTTATAGAGCTTATTTATGCATGAAATTAAACTATCTTAAATTATCTGTATATGATTTGTGTTAGCTACGGTTCGGTTATTTTATCGGAGCCATCTTACAGGGAGTATTATGTGCTAGGTACCGAGTTTACAATTTCTCCACAGTTCACCGGGGTGCAATTGTCGTACTTTCAAAAATTGTTGGCGCACTGGGCATTTGTATACTTAATTAACTCTACCGATATCAATTCCGCGACCCTACTACCGATTGAGCCGGCGGCCGGCAAATTGCACCCAAGTGTACCTTTTGTATTGTTTGATGCTGCTTGGAAAGATTGCCCAGAATCTTACATCACAAAGGCCTAACAAGCCATCTTTATTTTTACTAATGTGTCAATATTCCATCAGTTGGTCTGGAAGTATTATCCTGAGCCTGAAATGTTTTTTGTATTTCAATTTCTAATTGTTTCTTAAACGGCAGTATGTCTTCAGGTGCGTCATGCTCAGATCCAAGATGTTCAACCTTATTACCCATAGACATTTCCATTTCCAACGAGGAATCCGTTCATTCTAATTCGTCCTCCGTCGGTTCGCAAGCGATTTATATTTTTTGGAAAGAAATACCGTCAATTTCGAAAATTCCGGTTTTCATAAATCCAATCCCGGTATTTTGAAGCATCCGTTTTAGTCCGGTATCCCGGTATTTTTGAAAGTCGGGATCCCGGTTTGCGACCCCTACTTTCTATGCCTCATGTACCCACTTACGCTTCTTCGCATGCGGCACTTTCTCTTCATCCAAAATTATAGCAATCATTGCCAATTCCCTATCCATCCACATTGACATTTGGAAAATCACTGACTGAAATCTGACCAAACTATAGGGATATAGTGCACAGGCGTCACTGATACTTCCCGGATGTCACTGACACGGAGCTAACACGGCAGTGATATGTGTGAATAGACCTTTAGCTGGAAAGGTATTCCTACTTCCCCCATTGCAGTGTATAGCTATTTCTGTTGACAGAATCGTACGCTTAACAAAAGTTTATGTATAAAACGTATAAGTCTGCCTCCTGTTTGTAACATACGGCATTTGGATTTGTTTTAGAGCAAAGCCATTAACAATCTTCTTCCATACTCAACTGACAATTATTATTTATATGCTTACCTGACGCTTGTGATGTAAATCTGCAGAATTAGACAAACATCTTATCGCTATTTTGTCAGACCCTACAGTTAGTTTTGCCGTCGTTCTGGAAGAAGAGAATATTCATAATACAAATGCTTTTTCGGTTGCTTACTGAAATATAAACATTTACAAATATTATACCAATATATCTTTTACGTACCGAACAAGGTGAAAAATATAAGCGGTTGATATTTTAACGTAAAGGGTTTGGAACTTGTACGCAATCTACCAGATGCATGTAGTGCATCCGATTATTAAGTTTGTAACAAACAAATTACACTAGTAAACGCCCAGTTCACAAATTTTAGTTTACATTGCAGATATATGTACAGCAGCTACGTTCTAAAAATATTTACTCAAATTTCTGTACCAACGTCACCTGACTAACGATTGCTAAACGGTAAATATCGCACGGTTTAAGAGCACGCGCGCACGGACGTTTTATCAGCCGCTCAGCCGTCGCGGGTTTTTAACCGCCTGGATAGAACACGCTAGTTTAAATGAATGTGAGCGCACTAGCGGCAGTTTTACCGCGGCGGTTTTAAAAACGCAACCTGTCCTATTTTCGAAGCGGCGCGGTTGCCGCCTTCGGATATGGATCAAGTCATATTAGTACAGCGTGGGCGCACGAACTGTCAAATAACCGCTTTGTTCTCGTCAGCTTGTTAGTTTTTATTAAAAATGGCTCTTGATTTCGACTATTTTGATAGCGAAATAGTATATTATGTTATTAGGAGCAAAAGTTATACTTTATGTGGCGAGGCTGGACGGGTTATCTGCCGAGCTTGCGAGGCAGATAAGTACAGCCGAGCCACGTAAAGATACTTTTGCTCCGAATAACATATAGTATTTTTTCTTCAAACGTTTTTATAACAAATTATTTTTAAATTTTGTGAACAAAATTCGAAGAAAATTACTTGATCTCGTCAGCGGCAGATAATATTATCTGCCGCTGACGAGCGGCAGATAATAACTTTATCTGCCGCTGACGAGCGGCAGATAAAGTCGTCAGCGGCAGATAATAACTTTATCTGCCGCTCGTCAGCGGCAGATAATATTATCTGCCGCTTGGCAATAAAGTGACAGTTTAGCATCATCAATCCAGCAGTATAATGCCATATTTTACTGCCGTTTGAAGAAAAATTAATTATCGAAGTCGGGAAAAGGCCCGCATATTGGTGTTTTCGTATGTAATGTGCGGCTGTATCATGTATAATAATTCGTCAAATGATTTCTTGCTCATTCTAAAATAACCAAAACATTTTTGGGGGTACATACACAAGTCATCATATAATTTGTGAAATTGGCCTTTCAACAGTCTTCTTTCTTCGCTTCTTTTTCAGACGCAATAATAAGGCACATAATGCAGCTTTTTCCACAAAATTAATTTTCATCTGCACATAAACGTCAATCTGACATTGTCAAATAGCGGTTATTCTGCCGCTCGTGCGCTCACCCAATTTTATGAAGCGGCAATCTCGCCGCTGCGGTCAAAAAGCCGTGCGGCTAAAAAATCGCCCGTGCGCGCTAGCTCTAATATTCGGAAATGCATAATAACAACAATAATTGTCTAAAACACTTATAATAACAAATATGTTAAACTGGAGGAGCTCAACAACGCCATATTACAAAATCAATCGTTGTTTTATTGAGCTACTCGGGCGCATAAAACCTACTCTAGAAAATTCTAGATATAGACGAAAAAGGGGAAGCTTGATGCATGCAATACTGTAACATTTCTTTTTAAATTGAAACGCCATAGCGGTAGATGCTAATGGCGGCAGTCGAAGAATGGTGGAGGCGTTATCCTTAGCTAAACGGGCGATTGGTTGAAGCCACGGTCTAGAATATCTTACACCGTGGCCGTGACTAAAAATAGTGCACCTGTATAATACTTTAGTAAGAGTAGGGCAAACAGCGAAAAATTTTGGATCATTTTTTCATGGCTACCAAGATTTAAAGATATATTGAAAAACAAGGTTGGTAAAACTGACACACGAGTTGTCAGTTTCATCAAATTCGTGGTTAGCAGGTTAGGTGTTCCGTCAGTTTTGACACAGACTAATGCAAAACCTAACCTGCTAACCTGAAATTTGATAAAACTAACAACTGGTGTGTCAGTTTTACTAACCTTGTTTTTCAACATATCATTAAATCTACACTAACTAAAAATATATTCTAAAGCTTGTAAAAATGTTTGGAAATTAAAAATGAAAGAGAAAGATTAACAATAATGGAAATATACTGAAGCTATGAATATGATAATTACACAATAAATCACGAAAAGCTAGATAGAGGTATTTTCATATTTGATGGCGAAAATAAATAGTATATTACATTACAAGGCATGAAAGTGATACTTTGCAGATGAGGAGTGTTGTTGAAGAATACGAGGATGCAAAGCGTCCGAGTACTTCATCAAAGCCTCCGAGTCAAGCATAGACTCTTTCATGCTTTGTAATGTATCACATTTTTTCAAGATAAAACTGAGTCTTGACATGACCCGCTTTCTTGACGATTTCAGGAAAACACTGTTGAATGTCACAAAACCAACTTGTCAGTATCAACAAGTGTCAATTTTCTCATAAACGTTGCAAGTGGGAATAATGATTGTAACATGCAACGTCTTTGGAAAAGTTAACACTGACAAGTTGGTTTTGTGACATTCAACAGTGTTTTATTTTTTCCATCAAATATGAAAATGTATTATCTGTAACCTCATTTACCTTGCTGTGTAGAGGCTGGTGCCGTATGCGCTGGCATCGGGCGGTACAATGCTCAACTTGCCACGAATTCGGGATACAAAGTTGGAGCGAGCCTTTGGTGCTTGCGCAGCAACCATTGTATGAGGTGTGTGTCTTGGTGATGTGGTGACCTTGTTACTCTATCTCTTAGGTCTGTGGTTCTGACTAGAGCACAGTTAATTTGGTGTCCAACTGTGAATGGTCTCACCCAGCCCGATTCTAATTGCCAAGGCTGCGGAAAAAATGTGTTTCACATAACTTTCCGAGATCTAAGCCAAATGTATGCAACCCAATATTCAATAGTCACAGGATTGCTAGATACCAAAAAATACTGTTCATTTATCATATTTTAGGAAACCCCTGACGTTAATAGCTGTCAAATTGACAAAATAATTTGTGGTCTTGAATACAGTTAATCCAAAGCAATTGTACAAAGAATGTATTCAAACAATGAAAGAGTGGACATGATCTTAGTTTACGGGGAGTGTCGAAAAATGCATCGGAAGCTGTACGATTGTATAGACATTGTTATCCTGAGCGCAGGCACCCAACTGATATGCGTTCAAACAACTTGAAAATCAGTTAAGGGAGAATTAGCCAAAGCAAAAAAGACGTAGATATAGGACTGGACAGCTACAAGCGTAGAAAATGAAATCCAGGTATTAGAAATACGTAGTAGATGACAACCCTCATGTAAGCCAACGCCAAATATCTCGACAAACTGGCATCGGTATGTCGAATTCTAAAAGAAAATAAATTTCATCCTTACCATTTGACCCTAGTGCAAGAATTAAATGAAACTGGTTATGCACGACGTATTAATTTTTGCAATTTTATGGAAAACAAAATAGCCGAGGAAGAGGATTTCTTAAAATTTGTAATGTTTAGCGACGAGGCAAAATTTTGCAACAACGGGTCAGTAGCCGCCACAATTGCAATTATTACGCTTTGGAAAATCCACGCTGGTTACGACAAAGCCATTTTCAAGGAGTCATTTCTATTAACGTATGATGCTGCATAATAGATCATTTTATTGTTGCCCCATATTTTCTTGAAAATGACTTGACGGGTGATCATTACTTGAATTTCCTACAAAATATTTTACCAACACTTTTGGAAGATGTTCCTTTAGAAATTAGAGGCCGAATGTGGTTGCAGCAGGATGGTGCTTCCCCCTACTATGCGCGAAACGTACAGGCTTATTTAAACCACCGATTTGGACGACAGTGGATAGGATGCGGCAGTATTAATGCATGGCCGGCTCGTAGCCCGGATTTTACTCCGATAGATTCTTTTTATGGGGAACTCTTAAAATAAAGTATACGAAACACCATTTAAAGACATGGAGGTCTTGAAAGAAAGAATACGTGCAGCTTGCAGTTAAATAACGCCTGAAACTTTAAACAGAGTTCGTTTATCCTTTATGTGACGCAATCGAATCTGTTTGGAAAATGATGGACGACACTTTGAACATGTGCTTCATTGAATTTGTTTTAAATTACATGCTTGGTTCCCTTTTTAATTTTCTAAAGAAAGTTTTCGCTTTAATGCAATTCTATTCTAAAAAGCGCATCGAATCATGTAGGTACTTATTATTCTACTGTTAGTGATACATTTTCTAATGACTTTACATTTGTAAAGGATGTCCAAATAGCACAAAAGTTAAAAAAATCATTTTTATGAATCGAGTCATCAATGAATAAAGTATTACTAGTTGCGTTTTAAGTTTGTCAGGATCGCAAAGTTAGGTGAAACACCCTTTATGCATCTATTTTTCCATATATGCTTTTTATTGTATTTATATATTCGTTGGTTATTCCCTGTTCTTCCAATGCTTGCCAAATACAGTGATGCTTAGTGAATAGAAGTCCTTGATGTAGTCTATGAAAACGATGTACTATCATGGATTAAATATGCCGTGGATATAGCCAGCAGTAAACATCTAGCGCAATGCATACAGGCAGCACATATTACTGTCATTACCTTGTGTTACCGCACAAACACGCTTTACGACACAATCGAGAAATATACCTAGAATACACGGCCCTAGCTCTGTTACGATGGCGGTAACAAGAAGGTTTGCTCGAGCTAATACTGCAGTGGAGATGGGCAGGTTCTTTGCGACCTTTGAGTTATGGCTGTACTCTGGTACGTGAAAGCACCACCACATTAGTTTTGGATCGGGAAAACAAAATCAACAACAAAGGTGGTGAAGGCACTATGAATGTGGAAGTAAGTGATTCATCTTTTTACTTCTAGCTTGGCAGAGTTTGGTCGACGATCCACGTACAACACTGACTTACCTGACAAAAATAACTCATTGATGCAGCTGCTAAACTTTTTTTACAACAAAAAAATACACACATAATGCATGCAAATATCGTAAACAACAAATGAAAAGCATAAATACTTGGCAATCAACTCTATTGAAATAATAAAAATATGTAAATGACAATAAACAAGATTTAGAATAAAAATAACAACACCGACATGGGTTAGTGAAGGTTATGTTAATTTACTTAACACCTTAACTTAGTTAAAAATGGTAAACTTGACTGCACATGAACGACATAACCCAAAAACGTTATCACACATTTAAATAATCTCAAATACTGACTCATTAGCAAAAATACTTGACATTGGCTCCAAAATGAAACTGCCACAGCGTTATGTTAAACAGTAACAATAAAATATGACGGCAATTCATTAAATTTGACAAACTAACAATTCTAACAATAAATGTAATAAATGCAACAGCAAATTGAAATGTTACCTGAAGGAGTTTAGTTTACTGCGGTCAACGTGTGGCAGAATTGTAGGTGATCGCTTCTCCCACAAAAACTGCCCTAAAATACATGAAGGAATTGCAAAAAAGCAACACAGCTGCGGGCTGAAGCAATCTGAGTGTAACATCCCCGAAGAGGGTAAAAGGACGAAGTTCGCTACAGCAAGGCAGATCTTTTTAATGGAATCCTCCCGTCAATTATCCGTCCAATAACGTATTTAAAGCTGCCACTTTACGATAAACGGGAATATCCAGGCTTACAACGATATGCGGCACTCATGACACTTAGCAACAACCCCCAGGCACAACGCGTGCAGTTCGATACACAATAGGCCAGGAAAACTTACTGTTATTTGAAATGTTCATTTTACGATTTCTGGCCGACGGAAAAGCTCACCTGTAGGTTCAACAGTTCTTCAGAAGGCACCAAAAATTAACGAAAGCACAAGGGCGCCCCGGTCGCAAAGCGATGCGAACCGGGGTGCTAATCGGCACACATGTGTTTTGTCAACCAAAGAATTTTTAAAGTGCGGCCAAGTTCAACGGTTATTGCATATCTCTTCTACAACGACAGGCTAAATCTTACGTCGCTCAATTTCGAACCGCTTAAGTAATTTTACTGGGATTGATAACGACAGCAACAATGGACTTTATTTTCTTTTGAACAAATCGAAACTGACAACGACGATTTTCGAGGGTGTAAGTTAGAGTAAAAACAAGAAATGATCTACGACCTACCTTTTCACGTCTTCACAATGTTGCCCTCGAACCAACTGCTGTTTGACATAACCGTTCATCGATGTACCGAATTTTTACCTTTAATTAATTTATACACACATTTACAGGCACGACATGTAACAAATTGAATCATGGAAAAATAAAATAAATGGAAGACCACTTTAAAATGATTTCGACAACCATTAAAAGATTTAAAAGAATAGAAGGTACAGAAGTGGAAAGTAAATATGAAAAATTCAAAGATGTGGAGGGAAATTGAACAGCGATGAGTTTAAGGCCTGTTGAAGATATGCAGATATTAACAAATGAACTAAATCTGTGCTCTCAATAAATTGAAAAATTTCCGTATATTTGAATGATGTAGCCATTTAATTTTTGTTTTTTTTTTTAGATTTTGTAATATTGTATGTATGTATTATCGGTAACCTGTTTGTTACTTACCGTTCTGAAGACTGGTGTTTTGTATGTTTTAGCGATTGGCGGTGCAGTACTCAACTTGGCCCGTATTTCCGAATTACATAGTCGGACCGCTTATTTTGTGCTTGAGTAGCAGCCACCATTGTGGCAGATGTGTGTCTTGGTGATGTGTTGACTTTTTTTTCACTCTATCTCTTAGGTTTGTGGTTCTGAGTAGAGCAAAGTTAACTTAGTTATAGTATCTAGATGACATGTCTGACATAAAAGATTTTTGGAGAGCAGTGATACAAGACTGGATAGCAACGTGTTTTTTTACCAAACTGCAAAAATCTACGTTACCATTTCCGAGAAGCAGGCGTCGATTAGTAAAAATGTTAAAGTTAAATTTTTAGGTTAAACTAAGAAGACTTTGTGGAAGTAGAAAACGCATCAATTAATTAAAATATTAAAAGTAAATCACTATTTTGTTCCAATAATTAATGAAATAAAGTACTAGCTAATTCAACAAATGCTATCATTTATTCATATTATAGTATTACTAAATACTGTTGATACAAATGTTGATATCGAAAAGAAAACTGCTGAAATCCACACTTTTTTAGCGATTTTATCATTTAAGGTCGAAAACTACAGAAAATCGTGTGGGCATTACTAGACAAAGTATTTTCACAAATGACAAAATTTCTTTCAAATTACTAGTGTAATTTCAAACCCATTTGACAACAATTTTGGTTGTTGGCTCTACGCCTCTGATAAATTTAACCTTAATGTCAAAATATCGGCTGCTAATATGATAAAAAGAAAGTTATTAAATATTCGTATTTTTCCTCTTATTAAATATTAAATGACAGATGACACTAAATATCGTGCCAAACCGGACCTGATACCGATCGCCAAAGCTGCGGAGAAATTCCGTTTTAATTGCAAATAACTTCTTTCGTTTAGTATTTTCTTAAGTCAAATTAAAAGTACTTGTGTCTAAGTATTTTATATTTTCTTAATTTCTAAACACCTCGTATATCAAATTTCCAATTTCTCCACGGTGCTGTAGTTTTTGCAAGCAAACCATTTCGTAAAGAATGACAGCTACGAAAAATAAAAATGTTTCATCTCCAGCAGTAATCCTGGGACACCCTGTATATTCAGAATTAGTGTTATTTAAGGCGCTTTCCTTTCATCCATAGGAGCAGCTCGGAGCGGCTCCAAACTCTCGCGCACCTCGTTCCTTTCACAAGGGCGTTTAACCTCGGAGTCGCTCTGGGCTTATTTCCCCTTTCCTCTCAAGGACCAGCTCGTTGGTCGGGGCGCGAAGCCACAGCCAGCCAGCATGGCATACTTTTAATTTTTAAAAGGCGCGAAGGCGAAATCATTTGTGGTTAGGTGCAACTTCTCCCTGGTTTTAGGTGCTGTGCTAAATTTTTTGAAGAAAAAATGTCATCATTGAAGTAAAGCCTCATCTTTGCGCATGAACAGAACTTTTAGCTATAGGAATGTTAATTTTTTTGTAATTGTTAGGATTTTGAATTTGTAAAATTTTATATAACTAAGTTATTAATTAAACATTTTATTAAACGCTTACCATTCCTACATCTAAATTTGTTTCATTTTCTACAGCAGTTGCTATTAGGAAAACAAAGACTGATAGAAGAAGACAATTCACTTGTGATATTGTAGTAAAATAGTGGGTGCATAGATTTAATTTTTCAGTATACTATAAGTTCTTAAAGTGTTGGAATATTTTTGGTTATAATAAAAAATGAAAATGAATTTCAGCGAGTTTTTGTTACTGTTCAGCACCAAACAAAAATTTCTCAAAATAAATTTTTAAGGTTATGTGACTGTTTAAAACTTGGCGCGCGCTAGATGTGCGCTATGCCGCTAAATCGCGTTCCATTCACGAGCAGCACCGAGCGACTCGGGCTTCTAGCCGTCGGGGTTTGATGCACGCGAAAGGAAAGCAGCTTTAATATAACAATCAATTGGCGGTGTGTTCTTGCGACTTTATGGAGTAGTTCATTTGGACTTGAGTAGATCAGTATTCCAATAAGTAATATAATGATTAATATGGCTAGATGGCTACCCTTTTTTGTTAGCAGCAGAATAGAAGTACGTGTTGTTAACGGTGATTCAATATAATTGTTGATAATTATAAGGCATATGTATGTTCATGTGTGCCAGGTAGACTGTGTATAGATAGCTACCAGTCATCAATCGTTTTAGTTAGATGATGTATGGCTATAGAAATGTGAATAATACAGAACGTATTTGTGATACATCTTCTAGAATAATCGAAAATGTGCAAAACTGGCGTTTATTTCACCTGGTAGATTCGGAATACTGGTCAAACACTATAGTTTTAAATATTAACCTCTCGTATTTTCGAACTCATTCGGTATGTACTGGTGCAATATTTGAAAATGTCTATAGTTCAGTAAGCAATTGATTAAAAAGCATTTGTAATATGAATATTCTCTTCTTTCAGTAACATGGCAAAACGGCAAGTGTAGCATCTGAAGCGACAGCAATGAGGTGTCTTGTATGGTTCTACAAATTAGACTTCAGGTATGCATATAAATAATTATTGTCGCTTGAAAACTCTTTCGTATCCTCATTTGCATCTTCAGTTGATACGCTTATACGCATATATGCTAATAGAAGTTGAATTGTGCCACTTTCATTTTAGCGTAACTTGCAAATCCTTTCGGTAATTGGTTGGAAACTTAAAATTTATTTGCTTATTTTGTTCGTTATAAAAAACCCTGGCCACAATTACCTTACGTTTTATCTCCACCGAATAATAATGCGTAGTCCTACCTTGTTACTATCCCTTGGCCTTCCCATCTTACTTCCTGAACTGCAATTATGTCAAATCCATATGTTTTCATTTCATTTGCAACTCGTTCTATTTTCAAAGTTCCGAGTCCAAACCTCAGTATGTTTTTGTTTTCAGCAAATGAATTGAGTGTTTTCTTAAATTGTATTCAAAGTTAGAGTTTGTCTCTTTTTTTCTCATAAGCCATATGATTTGTCTTGGTCGTCTTCGTATTTTGTGCCCATGTTTTCCTTTTCAGGTCGCTGTTTATGTATTTGTTTTGTATTTTTCAGGTTGGTACATTTACGAAATACTAGTTGTAGTAATACGAATGTGACGGTTATATTGTTGCCTAGTTACAAAAAGTGTCAGTTTTGACAGTAACTAATCTGATTGTGAAGCGGGGGATTATTCTGCTAAAACTGACACAATTTGTCAGTAATCAAGAGAATGACTCATAACCAAAAAATTAAAAGTTTAAAACGTATTCGATCAGATTATTTGAACAAAAAGAAAATACACAAAAAAAGTCTATTTTAATTTATTTTCGAATCGAACAATTACTAAAGTACGTTGTTTTCTATAATAACTATCAAAGTGTTACAATGTTGGTAGATATGTGATTAAAACACTAGGAAATTTTTATACCTCGTGTTGGTAGAACTTTTTCAAAATTATTGTTATGTGTCAATTTTGAATGTCAAAGTTTCTTAATTTGAACTCTTGACAAATTTATTTTTTAACATGGAATCATCATCATCATCAATAAAATCGGATAAAAAAAGAAAACCAAGAAATATTTTAATTGCAAAAATGAAGCAAGTGATATTAAATTATGACATCTGTCAAAATGACAAATCATTTTTTTAGTGGAAGAAAAGAACTAAAAAGCTATGTACCAACATTATTAAAACTAGGGATCCTGCAGGAATGCAACTTATCCCCTAGAAAGTTGACCTTGAAAATTATTATAGAAAAAAAATGTACTTTATGCGTTGCTATACTCGTAGATATGATGTAGTAATATTTTGTTCCTTGAGTTATTATTTTGTTTGTATAATAGTAGTTACTGGGCAAAGCTACTTCATTGGTGTTACCAGCTATTAATCCCCAGTACCTTCCTCAAATTATGTGCTCCGAGTGGTTAACATAAATGTGAAGTGATTAATAATTATAAATACCTACCTTTATTTTAATATAAAAATGTAACAAAATTATATTTATATACAGAATAATCATAGAGGACAAAGTATGGTTTGGCATCTGAAGATACTGTCTGATCTTTCACTTAACCCTCAACTAGTAAAATATTTAAGATACTAACTGCCGGTCTTATAAAGGCAACTAATCTGACGTTAACTTTAATTCGCTGTTAAAATAAACAAAAGCGCATCAAAACGTAAGTGCTTATGACATTTTATTCATTAGTAAACAAGTTTTGATGCGCTTTTGTTTACTTTAACAGCGAATTAAAGTTAACGTCAGATTATTGGCCTTTATAAGAGTGGCTGTAAACTAATTAAGAAAACATGTACACGTAAAGAAAATGAAAATAAATTAATCGAAATTAATAAAATTATTTATGTATAAAGACACGAAGATCTAAACAATAAACCAACAGCTTTTGATAATTTTTAGACTGTGACACAACATAAAGCTTGCTTGAATTTTATAGCAGGTTTTAAAGGGAGGAGATAATTTATGATTCCTTGCAATATAGTAGCAAAATTAGTGTTTATACATTTCAGAACAGTGAAGGGGAGGAGTAAGGCATACTTTGAACCCTAAATTTAGCTTATGAACCTCACTTATAATACCTTGAGTAGTCAAAGTTATGTCGACTATTTTTGTGGTGGTATCACAAATGTCCATTGCGTTTCAATACGATTAATCCTAAGCGCAACGGACATGAGTACTGATACCACTGCAAAACTATTCTATTTAACTTTGACTAAGAATGGCATTCGAGGAACTATTCAATGAACCAAACCATTTTTTCAAATTATTTTTTGGTAAATCTAGCAACAAAGCCAAGCAATTTTTATAGTAACAAAAAGTGAAAATTGATTTTTTCTATTAAAAATTACATTTGTTTAAAATATTTGCTTGAATGCCTTCTAGGAAAATATATCAACTCCATTTTATTTTATTCTAGATTTTCATTGGTTAATGTTTGACAGGTGACAGGTGAATTGAAGCTTATATGCTATGTAGCTCTCTGTCCGTTTGTATGTCTGTTTCCTCTTTCAGCATGTTTCAAATAACTTGCTTGCATAACTGTGTTTCAAGAATTAATTTTTATTCCTGATATGACTATTTTTTCACTTTTTGTGCTCTTGTTTTTGGCAATATTCCATTTTGTCAAATTTCTTCTCTAGTGCCTTGATTTTTGTGGTTGCTTTGTTAGTTTGTTATGGACGAGGACTGGGCGTGCAGGGTGTACCAGGTACCTTAGACACTGACTGCTGTGGTCACGTTTAATTTTTCTTGTGTCCACTCTTTCATGTGTTTCACATCTTGGTCCATTTTTTCAGTGTTTTTTGTTGGCCTTGTTCAAATGCTCTGTGACTTCTGTCTTTATGTTTTTAATTAAGCTTGCCATTAACTTTCTAATATTTTCCAAGTTCTTGCTTTTAGACATGACTTGTGGTGATCTACTTTTTATCTTGCTTTTTGCAAATATATCTTGACCCTCTGGGAGTCATTATCGTATTATTATTTTTTTGGATTGTCCATACATTGATAATTTTGTCCACTCACGCGGTTAGCTTCAAGCTGAACTTTGATATGCTCACAAGACACTTACAGCATGCATGTAGAGATACACTGCTCTTCTCACTTATCAGTAATCAGAGCTGGGCAGTATTTGTATTTGTAAATACTTTTTTTTATTTAAATACTTTGATTTTAATGGACGGTATTTGTATTTCTAGGTGAAAATAATTTGCAAAGTATTTAGTATTTAAATAAAATTTTGGCAGTATTTAAATATTTTTAGGATATTTAAATAGTTTTACAGTATTTAAATACTTTGAGAGTATTTAAATACTTTCAGAGTATTTAGCTACTTTTTATTTTTTCAAATGTATTTCTAACTAGTAAATACTTTTTGCATAGTTTTAACGTTTATCAAAATCCCAAGTTTATACTTGAAACACGAACACGTGTAGTGCTTCAGTGCTAGAGCGAGACAGAAGCCATCAGGCAATTGTGGGCCTGAGCAAGAGCCGGTTTGACGGGGTGACGGAGACGGTGCACCCCTGCCATTCGATTATTTCAATATTCCATGTTTTGGCAGTGTGGAACAAATAGTGGTGTTTCCTCTGTACAGGGTGTTTGCTCAAATTTTGACAGCTTTGTTATTCCAGATAGAAAAAAATTGTTCAAATAAAAATTGTAGGGTATTATCCAAACCGTCCGAATTTGCTACTTAAAGAAACAATTGAGTATCACTGGTGAACTTTTTGACTTATTGTATACTTTTTTTTTAATGGAACACTATATATTATGTGTTTATCGGATAGTGCTTAAAATTCTCGTTTTAGGGATATCTAAATACTTAAGAAGTATTTTAAATATTTTTAAAATATTTAAATACTTTTAAAGTATTTAAATACGTTTAAAAAAGTATTTAACTATTAAAAGTATTTAAATACTATAGGTATTTATTATTTAACTACCTTTTGCTCAAAAAAAGTATTTAATATTTAAATACATTCAATTTTCAAAAAGTATTTAGTATTTAGTATTTAAATACTTTTTAAAAGTATTTGGCCCAGATGTCAGTAACGTAATTTTGGTGCCTTTTATGCGATTTGCGGTGGTAATGACTTTACCTTCTTTATTAATTCTAAGCAAATTTTTAAAATTTTTTGCATATTTTGAAAAATAACGGTTTAAGTTTTCTGATAAATGGAGTAAGTTTATCTCGGAGCTTCTATCGGATGGAAACTCCATCCGATCATGACAAATCAGTCAATTTGCCCAGCAGCTCGCACATACAACGTGAACACACAGAAGCAGCTGGACGTAGGGTCACTGAATCACGTTGGCTGCGCTGACACAGTGACCTTAGCTAGACGCCAACTGCACTTAAGGCCGGTGGTACCGGTAGCCGCCGCCAGCCAGTAGCAGGTGTCCCCCCCCCCCCCGTACGTGAAAAAGAGATCGAGTAACAGGAACGCAGAAGTTACGTGAAGCGGTCAACTTTTCTGTACGCGAAAAGGAGAACGAATAACAGGAGCGCAGTAGTTGAGCGAACCGGGTCAATTGCAATCCAATTATTGTATCGCCGCTAGTTCGGATGAATAAAAACAAACAAACGCAACGAGATAGGGCGAGCAGTGTTGGGCAACTCGGCGAATTCTTAAAAAGAAAAAAGGAAACAAACAACAAAGAAGCAGATACAAACGCTGAAGAGCACGCAGAAGTGTTTCAAAGAAGCAAAATAACAATAAGATCGTCGATTAAGCAAACAGAAAACGAGGTAATGAAAAACAACGAAAAAAAGATACAAGAAGTAGGAGAGGAAGAGAAAACAGAAAAAGAAGAAAATATGGAGGAACTAAAGAAACTAATAACAGAGATGAACGCCGACCTGAAAAACGAAATAAGCAGGAATAATCAAGAACTAAGAAAAAACAACGAAGAAATGGGGAAGATGAAAGAAGAACTAAAGAAGAACAATGAGGAAATAAGAAGACTGAAGGAAGAAATGATACGTAAAGAAACAAATTGGGAGAGAGAAAGAAACCAACTTACTAAGAGAATAGAAGCGTTAGAAGACAAAACTGAGAACCAAGAAAAAGCAAAGAAACGAAACAACATCATAAAAGGGTTACAACTAAGACAGGATGATATGAAGAGAGGAGTAGAGATTTTCATGAGCGAAACACTTGGAATAACGCCAAAGATCACGGCAAGATACAAGGTTGGTAGAGAGGAAGGAAAGCAAGCAATACTGGTAGAATTGAGTGAATGGAACCAGAAAAAGAGTGTAATGGAAAATAAAAATAAGCTAAAAGGGAAAAGGATTTATATAGAGAGTGACATGACATTAACGGAACGTAAAATACAGATGGCAATAAGAGAAAGAGCAAGGGAAGAAAGAGAGAAAGGTCATAAAACCAAAATAGGATACCAAAAACTAGAAATCAGAGAAAAACTGTATGTGTGGGATAGCAGAAAAAAAGAGCTGCAACCAAAAAACTGAAAAAAGGACAACACAAAGGAACAACGACGACCCAAGCAACGAAAAGGCTAATGATTAAGGAAAATAATATAAATCAGAAACCAACAGAAAACCCAAGAAAAAGTTATAGAAAGCATGAAACCAAAAAGAAAGAAAGAAGGAAAGATGTTATAAGAATAGGAACGTGGAACATAAGATCCATGTTATCTCCAGGAAAAATGACTGAAATAGCAAACGAATTAAACAGATACAATGTCGACGTCACGGCGGTACAAGAAATAAGATGGAGGGGGCAGGGTGAAATAAGAAAAGGAAACTTTGTAATGTTGTACAGCGGAGACGAAAGACAAGGACAAAACGGCACAGGTTTCATCATAAGCAATAAAATGAAAAACAATATAATGCATTTCCAACCTATAAATGGGAGAATATCTTTGATGAGAATAAAAGGGAAAATAACGAATATAACATTCATAAACGCATACGCTCCGACAGAACAAGCAGAAGAACATGAAAAGGAAAAATTTTATGAACAATTACAACTAGTAAGCGAAAAAGTGCAAAAACATGACACTTTAATAACTCTGGGATATTTCAACGCGCAAATAGGGAAGGAGGACTACATAAGAGAAGTCGCGGGAAAGGAAACAATTCATGAGAAAACGAACGAAAATGGTCAGAAGTTATGCAGCTATGCAAACGCGATGGGAATGAGTATCAGTACTACAAGATTTAAACATAAAAAACTACATAAGGAAACTTGGATACACCCAAGAACAAAAATAGGCAACCAAATAGACCATATATTGGTAACAAGAAAAAGGGCAAAAGAAATAAGAGATGCACGATCTTATAGGGGAATAAACGCAGATACAGACCATTTTCTAGTAGTAGCAACATTGAAACAGAAAATATCAGTAGAAAAGCAAAAAATTAACACCTGTAAGTGGGATGTAGAAAATTTCCAGAACAAGAAAGTGTGCAAAAAATTAGAAGAAAACCTAAAGGAGAAACTACAACAGACAACAGAAACACCAGATATAAACCAAGAATGGGGAAATATAAAAACCGTAACACTCAAAGCAGCAGAGGAAGTTATTGGGCGAAAAACGAGCAAAAAGAAAAGGGAATGGTTTGATGTAGAATGTGAAGAACTAATTAAAAATAAAAATAAAGCGAGACTAAACTGGTTGCAGTCAGGAAGGCAGGAAGATTATGAGCAATACAAGAAAATAAGGAGAGATGCGACCAAAAAATGTAAGCAGAAGAAAAAAAATTGAACTGAAAAGTTAATAGAAGAAATAGAATCCTGTAACAGAGGCAACAATGCGAAGAAATTTTATAGAAAAATAAAAGAACAGAGAAAAGAAAACGGAATAAGGACAAGAGGACTCATAAACGAAGAAGGAATAACAGAATACGATCCAGAAAAGAAAACACGAATATGGAAAGATCACTTCAGTAAACTCTTAACGGGAAAAGCGGAAGACACGAATGGGGCAATAGTTGAACCATACGATGCAGAGAGAGAAATACAAGCTCCAACTTATGAAGAGACAATAAAAATAATCGAAAAAATAAAAAATGGAAAAGCAGCCGGTAGTGACGACATAATAGGAGAAATATTAAAAAACGGAGGAAAAGAACTACATTTAAGAATTCACAAGTTAATAGTATCAATATGGAAGAAGGAAGAGATGCCAGAAGAATGGAAGAAGGGAGTAATCATACCACTACACAAGAAAGGGAAAAAAGAAGACACCAACAACTACCGTGGAATAACACTATTGAATACAGCGTACAAAATATTATCAGTAATTCTACACCAAAGATTAGAACCATATACAGAAAAGCTTCTCGGGGACTACCAAAATGGTTTTAGACCCTGGAGATCAACGATAGACGCACTACATATACAATGAATCAAATATTGGAAAAAAGCTATGAATTTAACATCGAACTAAATATACTGTTTGTGGACTACAGACAAGCTTTCAACAAAGTTAATCGAAAAAGAATGTTTGAAGAAATGGCGACACTAGGAATTCCAACGAAATTAATAAAACTAATAGAAATGACGATGAAAGAATCCAATGCAGTAATAAAAACACAAGATGGAACAACCGAGAGTTTTGAGATAAATATGGGGGTGCGGCAAGGAGATGCGTTATCAGCAGTGTTATTTAACATAGTGCTAGAAAGTGTAGTAAGAAAAATAGAAGACCAAGGAAATTTAAACACCAAGGGGACGCAAATCATAGCATACTCTGACGACATGGCCATAATAAGCAGGACAAGAAAAGGACTCATAAAAGCATTTAGAGAAATGGAGTAAGCAGCAAAAAAAGTGGGCCTACAAGTCAACGAACAAAAGACGAAACCTATGAAATATGGAAGAAACAATGAAAACGAAAACTAAAACCTGCAAGTCGACAACTACAACTTTGAGAGCACAAGCAAATACAACTACCTGGGGACACAAATAAGTAACTCAAGTCAAAGCAATGAAGAAATCAAGGCAAGAATCCAAGCAGGTCATAGGGTATATTACGCAAACAAGTACCTATTAAAAGATAAGACGTTAAAAAAGGATACAAAATTAAAAATATATAATACATTAATAAGGCCTGTGGTGACATATGCCATGGAAACACGATGCATAAGAAAAAAAGAAGAAGAACAGCTAAGAATATTTGAACGCAAGATACTTAGGACAATATTGGGACCAAAAAAGACAAACGAAAACGAATATAGAGCGCTAATGAACTTTGAAATACAGAAAGAAATAAACGAGAAAGACATAGTGAAACACATAAAAGCACAAAGAATAGGATGGCTAGGTCACATAACACGAAGTGAGAGAAAGAGAGCTATAAAAGCAACAACGGATTGGAAACCGTGTGAGACAAGAAACAAAGAAAGGCCCAAATTAAGATGGATAGACGAGGTGGCAGAGGATTTAAAGAGAATGGGAGTGAAAAACTGGAAAGAAGAAGCCATGAACAGAAAAACATGGAAAAACTTAGTCGAGAAAGCAAAAACCCACCAAATGTTATGAAAAAGTACAAATCACGAGGAAAGGGGACTAATCCACCCCAGATAAAGGATCAAGGAAGTTCCTTTTGGAACGGCCAAAACCCAAATGGGTTGTGGAGCCTAAGAAGAAGAAGAAGAATATATTATGTGTTTATCGGATAGTGCTTAAAATTCTCGTTTTAGGGATATCTAAATACTTAAGAAGTATTTTAAATATTTTTAAAATATTTAAATACTTTTAAAGTATTTAAATACGTTTAAAAAAGTATTTAACGATTAAAAGTATTTAAATACTATAGGTATTTATTATTTAACTACCTTTTGCTCAAAAAAAGTATTTAATATTTAAATACATTCAATTTTCAAAAAGTATTTAGTATTTAGTATTTAAATACTTTTTAAAAGTATTTTGCCCAGCTGTCAGTAACGTAATTTTGGTGCCTTTTATGCGATTTGCGGTGGTAATGACTTTACCTTCTTTATTAATTCTAAGCAAATTTTTAAAATTTTTTGCATATTTTGAAAAATAACGGTTTAAGTTTTCTGATAAATGGAGTAAGTTTATCTCGGAGCTTCTATCGGATGGAAATTCCATCCGATCATGACAAATCAGTCCATGTTACAAGCTACAGTGTTGTTGTTGTACTGTATTTTAACAGACTCTACAATCCATTAGCAACTCCATTATAATTGAACGAAGATGAATGATACATTAGAAGAAGATAACGATCTTGATTAACCAACTTTACTTTGCTTTATTGTACGTCAAACTCGTACCTAACCCTATTTTCCGTGTGTTATTCTTATTTTGAAACTCGGGTACAACCTATAACCCACCAAAACACAGACGGTGGTAAACTGCTAAGTGTACAGTTTGTTATAATGGTTTGACAGGAACAGAAAATGGCAACCAATTCTACCTGAACTAGCTGCACATCCACACAACTGTACTGTCGATCTAAGTCGATCGCATTTTTGTTGTCAAAATGCGGCGCTGCATCGACTTCACTCAATTCGAACCAGTAAAGTTACAGGATTGGATTTACTTGACACATCCGATCGAAATTTCAAACTAAATGGTTTACCTCATAAAATTCAAGTGGATGGCACGAGCAGATCGAGTTTCCATTTGATAAAAGCCCTGAGATTACGTTTATCTCATGGATAATATTTTTTTCCATATGTGTCCTCATTTAGGACAAACACTAGAAATTAGTTGGTCACTCTGAAAAAAAATCGATGTTATAATCGATTTGGGTATTCTTAATTGCAAGCTAACTTTTCATGCACATTTTGAGGAAAGCCTACCAAATGTTGGGTTTTCTAATCTTTGCTTTAAAAAATTTTAAGATTAAGAATAGTTAATCCAAATTTAGTAAATTTATTTTTAAACGCTTAGATGTAGCCCTAAATTTAACACCCCTGGAAAGCAGAAGAACTGTCACAGACATGGTAATCTTGTTCATGATTATACAAGATTTTTATGACTATCAATCGATATCGCTATTTCATTATATATTGCTATGATATAAAAATGGCAAAAAAGAATATATTCTATAAAAGGTTGAATCACTTAAAAAACTGACCATGATTGGTATAACACCTTCAAAATATGAGAAAGTCAAATAAAATAGTAGAAATCGGTATTGATATGAATATGTAATGTATAAATATTCAGTCAATGAATTGTATTGAAGCTCAATTGCGAAAAGAATGACCCAAAGCAAGTGGTTTGAATTGTTTAAAATTATTTATTGTTCATATGAGATACATTGCAGAATGTTGCAACGTACTGAAGTATAAATTAAATTTGTTAGTGTGATTGTTTATTTACAATCCAGGAAAGTTTTAAATGTGTTATAAAATGTTAAATGAATATTAATAACCTAAAAAATGACTTTTGTCAAGATATTTAACTAGCTTGATTTAAGTTAATAATTAATAAAATTTATTTCTGAAAAAGAGTGCTAAGAGAAGGAAAAGGAATTGCTTATGTTTTTGTTAAGATAGAAGAAGACGGGTAGAAAAATTATTAATTTTATGACAGATATAAAACAATCTTCCAGAATTAATGCTAAAACAGATAAACTCCGGGCAGAATTTAATTATAACGGCGTTAAAAGTGATTATCAGTGTGTGATATCAAAGTGGAAGAACTATCGTTAAAATTGGAGAACATCGATACAGAAGTGGCAGAATCAAATAAAATCCAGGGGGAACTTCTAGTAGAGAGGATTGCAGACAGGTGGCTACAAGTGAAAAAGCAAAGTCAGTCAATTTAAAAATCAATTCTGAGTACTGAGCTGCGAACAATATAAGTAAAAAGAAATAAAGGAATTTAGGATGCATTTAAATTAGATTTATTAATTAAGATTGGTTTGTAAACCTAAAGTTTAAAAATTGTAATTAATTATTGGAAGTGTCATTAACAAAATTTTGTGTAAATTGTCAGAATACCAGTAACTTCAATAAACATTAACAATTACCTTTATATTGATGTATTAAATAACAAAAGAGATAAAGTGTCATTCAAAGGTTATGATTGAATATAATAATAAAACATAAATATTATCTTTCTAAAATATTTTATTTATAGTATACAAAAGTACATTGAAATAGACTGCAGTGTCTTGTTAAAGTAATGCAACAATTACCCTGCAGATTAAGATAAATAGAGCTAGCCGAGTTAATAATTATATGCAAGAAGATATCTACAACAAGGTAGGTTTTATGGTGATTGAACTTTTAGAGAATAAAAGGTACAACTAATTTCAAAACAGCTTTGTTCGTAGCTATATATATTCCATCATATCACATCAGATCCATTGCTTCATTTCATCTCCCGCCTGCCAGCACTAATTATCAATTACACTCATGCGCATGATAAACATGATAATAAAATACCACACAAAGAAGCTTACTCTCATTTTATTAATCGTAATATGTTAAATACTTTATTATTTATTTATTAAATTCTATTTAGATTTATTGAACAGGGTGTTATGGAAATCCACATAAAAATGTTAACAGCGGTAGAGCTCAACAAAATGAACAAGTTTTCTATATATCTTTTTTGTTTAATCGTATATCTTCTATCAAACGGACATCCATAATTTAAATCTTTGCCACAAGGGTCTTTTAACATTTCCATCACATTGAAAACAACTATTTGAGAGATCTTTTTCATATTGTGTCTTTAACTGTTTTAAAAAATTTCAAATATTCTTCCATTTACTATAAGTCAATTGCTATTCAAAAGAAATCAAATTTATTACTCATTTCATGAGCAGAATCAATAGTTTCATGTCAGAATGATAATAAATAGTATTTAGGTTATTCTTATAATAATAAGTTCAAACTATAGGTTAAGTTAAATGGAAGAGCAACAAACAACCTTGTATTGTCTAGCTGAACTTCGCCTGTGAATATTACATTTAATTGTTGTATTCCTTTTCTATTTTTTTCTGATTGAATAAAGGCATAAGCTTAACACCACCCTGCATATGTCAAATACAGATTCAAATCTCTGCGCATTACCGATAATAAATAAGAAACAACTTTGCATTTTCATATTTACGTTCATGCCTTCAATATGTACAAACGGCCAAGATATAAAATTTTAATTATAGAATATGTGAATATTCCTTTTTTAAATCCTGTTTTTAATTATTAAATAACTAAAATGTGTGTCATAATATACTATCCAAACATTCATTATATCACAAGTATGCAAGTAACGGATAATTGTATGTGTTCGCTTGGCTAATTTGTGTTTTCCTATTTCACGTTTGTAACTTAACAACCTTAAACAATGTAAAAGATTTTTTACTGAAGAAGCTAATATTATTAGCAAAACGTTTAATTAATTAATGCATCATGTATTGCGACAAAATGATTTTTTATTCTTACAACAAAAAATCATGCATATTGTTACGAGCCACGGCTGGGGTCGTTGCCCCGGATATTGTTCCAGAACCGTCGCGATCAATATTCAGGAAGCAGCCGCAGACGGGTGACGTCAGCGGTCTCGAAGCAGCTGCGAAGATATGAGTCACGCGGTCGAACGCTCCGGAAGCGCCCTTCGTGGCAGATGCAACAGGTGACTCACGCTTGCTCGAAGTCAACACCTGCGAATGCTAGAATGTGCGGGCGAAGTCTAGAATGACTCATTTGTGGGATATAAATACTCGCGAGCGGGAATAGCGGGCAGTTCTGATCAAGCTCACACGGCGTAAGCCGCCACATAAATGCTCGCGTAATATACATAAATAAAAACACGGTGTACATATAAATAATAGAAATAAATAACCATATATAATCGTTAGTGTTAAGAGTGAAACAAATAAATAGTTGAAGTTTAACCAGTGTAAATAATAAATAAATGTATCGTAGAAATAGTGCGTTAGTTTTAGTAATTTGAAATCTGCTTGATAATTCTCGTGTGCTTGTAAATAATAATGATTAATCTAATGGTTGTAAATAAATGTTTAATACAAGAAGCGTCGTTATAATTTTTAAATAGCCCGAACGTTAAGAACGTAACAATGGTGTCAGGTGTGGGGTGTTGAACCGTGGGCTATAAGAAAATTATTGAACAAACATTAAAATAAATAAATTATTAACAAGTCCGATAAAACGACGGTCAGAGAAATAAATTGAAGTGGATAGTGTTTATGCCTTTGACGAGATCGCCAAGCAACAAGATGGAAGCCGCAATAGAAAAAGTAGTCCAAATACTCGAGGAATTGAGATCCGGTCGAAAGAAGGCAGAAAAAACACACAAGAGGATCTTAGGGAACAGCTGGAAGCCGGGCAGAAAGCACGAGAAGAGCTGAAGGCCGGGCAGGAAGAGCTGGAAGCTGCAGAAGAGAAAGTAGTCCAAAAGCTTGATGGGAAAATAAATGGAAGAGTTCGGTCTCTGTTGTTGGATACTGGAGCGACGAAGCCCATCGCCAGGTCTGACGTAGTAAGGGACGAGGGTCAGCTGCTGCACAACGAGACACGCCTTCGCACTGCCACGGAGGGCGCGGTGACCACACATGGGGAAACTGATTTGAAGATTGGGAATCAAACCCTCAAGCATCGGGACCTGATGGCTGACAGTGCAGACGAGTACATCCTGGGAATGGATGTTATGGATAAGAGTGGGTTCACTGTGGACCTGAGACGCGGCGAGTTGCACGTGGGTGGGGAGGAGAAATCGCGGCACAAGTGGTATGGGCGGAAGATGTTACTCTGCAAGGACGAGCCGAGAGGGTCGTGGATGCATACCTGGATGGCGATCTCCGGAGCAACGTGGTGCGCGTGGTTGAGCCCGATTATGCTGACATTGCGGACGAGTGCATCCTGGGAATGGATGTTGTGGATAAGTGTGAGTGCGCTTTGGACCTGAGACGCGGCGAGTTGCACGTGGGTGGTGAAGAGCTTTCCCGACACCCAGGAGGAGAAATCGCGGCACAAGTGGTATGGGCGGAAGATGTTACTCTGCAAGGACGAGCCGAGAGGGTCGTGGATGCATACCTGGATGGCGATCTCCGGAGCAACGTGGTGCGCGTGGTTGAGCCCGATTATGCTGACAATGCGGACGAGTGCATCCTGGGAATGGATGTTGTGGATAAGTGTGAGTGCGCTTTGGACCTGAGACGCGGCGAGTTGCACGTGGGTGGGGAGGAGCTTTCCCGACACCTAGGAGGGGAGATCGCGGCACAAGTGGTATGGGCGGAAGATGTTACTCTGCAAGGACGAGCCGAGAGGGTCGTGGATTCATACCTGGATGGCGATCTCCGGGGCAACGTGGTGCGCGTGGTCGAGCCTGATGGTGGCAAGAAGCTCACTTATGGTATCCAACAAAATTGACACAATTATCTCCTTAAACAAATATTCAAAATAACAAGTTTTTCAAAATTGTCATCTGTCAGGGTATGGCAACGTGGTCTGTTTATTAGTGTCGCAAATGTTCTACTGCGGTCGATGATGGCAAGCATGTATTATAGCGCATGAAAAGTTTTTTCATATTCGTGTAATTATTCAGCATTGATTGGTCCGTTTATCTTCAAGGTAATGTAGAAGTTTTTTTTTTATCTAGAATATGTGATTCTTTCGATTTTTGGGTTTGGATAATATGAAGAGATGAAGGTGGTCCGGGTACATCTTTATTATACTCATTAAAATCAAAATATCCATCATTTTCTAGATCCTGATCTTTGGCGTCAGTGTCACATCCATTGGAGTTTTCAGAATAGATTTCCAACAGCTGTTTAGTTGATAAAATTATGATTCGCTTTATAGAATCACTTGTCGTGTACTAGTTTGGTTCCTCAAACAGTTGAACCAACAAAGATTAATCTTCGAATATGTTACCACAGCTACAACGGCTTCTTCTAATTCTAATTGAAGTACATTGGAAAACCGCGTTTGTAGTGCTTTTAAGTATGCATTTAAAATGAGGTTTGCACGGAAGTGTCTAGGATCCTGGAAATCAGCCTTCATTATTTACCACTTCCTGTACATCTAAACTGTACGTTAGAAAACATAAAATAAAAAATAAAAGTAATTTAATCTCTTTACCATTATGCAAAACATCTAAAATTCATGTCAATGCCATACTTTTTTTAAACGCACATGCCAAGTGCCCAAGGTGATCTGAATACGGCGCAGAACTTCATTAATGATGTTTTTACTACCTAAGGTCTTGTAATTAAGAACATAATTAATTTAGGTACCTGCTTACTTGTTACGTGCAGAATGCGCCGCCTGCCATAATTTCGAATTCGAACGCTATTTTCCCGCGCGTTGCACATTGGCGTCTGGCCGTGTCTTCTGGCGATAGCTTTTATCTGGAAAAACCATTGGCAGGCCGGGACCCGCTGCGTTCTTCGCCAGCTTTCGAAGCGAGCAGTTCGCTTATTTAGGGCTATTTGGTTGGTTTGGATATGTGGAGTTAGGAATGCCCTCACGTTTCGTGGACTGAAACCCTCCGAACATATTTAAGGACGTTGGTTTCCTTCGCTACGGCGGATATATCGTTGTTAGCACACTCGAGCTGTTCTTTTCTGCGCCCAAAAACCACCTGGGCAAGTCGTACTAGGCAACATTTCGTCATCGAGCCGTACTTGGCACAAATTGCGTTTTCGCTCTGAAGTCGCTGGACCTTTTGGCCACGTGCAGCAAAGTTAGCGAGGCGATCTATCGAGCCTCCACGAAACCGCTTCTCCTTGTCGCCAGCGCACAGTTAGGGCACAAGAGGGTACCGTATTGTGGGGTGTAATTAACCCCGAGGTTTGGCCTTTCGACCCGTGGTAGCGGCGCTGTTATTGCCGGCCAAAACGGCCATCGTCGACCGCGAAACGTTCTCTGTCGACGTCGAAGTACGATTGCAGCGACGTCCAGAATCAGAGCTCCAAGTCTGTCGCGGCGAGCAGCTGGCGAGGTTGCCCATTTTAATATGTTGTAACCCCAATGTTCTGTCGAAACTGTAAGTACATTTAGTGCATGTGATATTTAATTAGGGCGGTCCTCACCTTTCATTTCATGCTAGTTATAAGTTAGTCAATGTAAAAGATATATGTTGTATTTATGCATGAAATTAAACGATTTTAAATTATCTTTATACGAGTCGTGTTAGCTACGGTTCGTTTGCCTTTATTGAAGCTATCTTTCAGGAAGTATTGCGTGCTAGGTATAGAGTTTACAATTTCTCCATAGTTCACCGGGGTGCAATTGTCGTATCTTCAAAAATTGTTGGCGCTCTGGGCTTTTTTTTAATATTTAATTAAAACTCTACCGATATTATTCTTGCTGTCATTCATCCCGCGGCCTACTACCGATTGAGCCGGCGGCCGGCAAATTGCACCCAAGTGTACCTATTGTGTTGTTTGATGCTGCTTTGAAAGATTGCCCAGAATGTTAGATCTAAAAAGGCCTAACATACTTACTACCTATTACTTTTAAAATCTCATGTCACTCATGTATACTAGTACACGGATATGTACTCGAGTACACGTAAATATATTCGAGTACCTACACTTAAATGTATTCGAGTACAGGGATATGTACTTGAGTACACATAAATGCATCAAATACAAGTACATTTTAAAAAATGTACTCTCGGACTGAATACTGAATACACTAAAAGTACTCGGAGTACAGTTACTGAATACTTATACTCGAGTACCGCACAGCTTTGGACATAAGTCAAGTTTTTAAATTTCAAAAATTTAAGTGCTGCCAAAATCAGCAAGCAGAAGTTTCAAAACAGAATTTAAACAAGGTACCAACTTGACAGCGTTTTGACAGTTCACGAGTTTTGTGAGTGGATAGTGGCAGTAGTACATAAATATTCTATGAAACTTTAAAAAGAGAAACCTGAAGAAGGTTATGTTATAATAATTGCATCTGACAAATAATTGTAGTGGTTGCAACACTACATAATTTTAGCAATTTTACTTTTATGCTTAAGATTAAATTCTGATTACTTTATGTTTTTAATTCTCGCGGGTGGCTCTGGTCCAAGGTTGTCAACAGCTGAAGTAAAAGAGTGTCGAGTCATAATTATACAGGTATTTTTACAACTTTGTTAAACTATAATTACAAAATAAAATATTGGTTTTAAACTTATTTACAAAAATAAACAAAATAACGTTTGTCCTATGCGTTGCAGGCGGCACGGCATATTTTGGTGACGGATACGGACGGTCGTCCCTGTTCTGTGATTTGAACAGCTATAAATAGACAAAGATTAAATAATCTTGTTTTAGCTCGTAGGTCCAGGGTTTCTCCAGATTTTGGGCTTGGCAAGGCAAAAGCCGAAAGGATTCTGGGGCGGTTAACAGCCACCCTAAGTCTGGCAAACGTGAACGCTCGCCGCGCTAGCTAAATGAATTTAAGAATTTCAGACCCCGGGCACGACAGGTCGCTCGGCGGAATTCGCCGACAAAGTTTGAGATGCCACGGTGTGCGCTCGATTTATAATTCAAATATTATGCGAGCTCGTGGCTTGCGAATTTGGACTGAATTTAGGCCGTTCGTGATTCTCGGGCTGGTGTCTTGGCGGCGTACTGTCAGGAAGAATTATTTATTAGCAGGACGATTTCATATATTACTGGACAGGAAAGATAGACAAATCTGAGCATCAAGATGTTGTTCCATTGCGCTCTAAGATTAACAGAACAGGGTGGTTTCATGTATACAGGATCGCTTCAAGGCAGTTCAATTAACCCAAGCGAGGGAGGTTTCAGGTCAGGTTTAAAGGCGACTCAGGCAGTTTGACTTCTCAGGAGGAAGCTGGGAAATGAACTTACATGGACTGGAAAGGACAGGTAGTTTGGGACAGGATTCTGGTTTTAACGGACTTCCTTTTCTAGGAAAATCTAAGAGGGGCTAAACGTTATACTTCAATGCGGACGGAAAGTAGGGATGCACGAATCGAGCAGCATGAGGAAACTTGCGCAACTTGCTGATTTATACCTGGTCGATATCAGCAGGATCTCTTGAGGAATTCTTAGAGTTTTTCTTACCCTCCACGTTGTCCCAAATGTTCGTGCGTCACGCATTCTTGTGACAGTGAAGCATCTACAAATTGATAACGGCAATTAAAACGTTCTAAAACAATTTGGAGGCACGCAAAACATCACAAGGTTATCTAACTCATTCTCAGTCTTTATGCATAGGTACTCATTGGTTATTTTTTGTTTACAATGATAACATAATCTTTGAAATGATAACGTCATCATATGTTGAAACAATTTTATTGGCAAACCTTTCACATGCGTTACTTAAAACATTTAACTTTGGTTTTTATGAGATTCTGTTTGATAATAAGTTATATGTGTACTTTTACCATGTGTAAGTGCAAGCTGCAGCATTTGGAATTTTTTTCTATACTAGGCACACTGAGAAAATAGAGTATGCAACCCAAATTTTTTCGGTCATCTTTTTTTTGCAGCTTAATGGTGTGTCTAAACCATACCTACTGTAGTTTTTGCACTTTGTCAATTGTATGTTACCATTTCCATATTGTAATAGGTACTTCAGTTGATAACGGTTTGCTTCCATTTCTTAGATGTATGTCCCACACTCCTACTCCATATGTTATAACACTTTGTACCATTGTTTTATAATTCCTTTTTGTTTTGTTTCTAACCTTATTGTCCCATAGAATGGAATTAAGTGACCTAATAGTGGTTCGCTCTTTGTTTATCCTATTATGTATTTTTTCGTTACTGTTCTCGTTTCTATAAAAAATTAGTCCTAAATATTTACACCTATTTACTTTTTTTTAAGTTATTTTCCAGAGGTACATTATCCGTTTCTTTATTGTTTATTATAATGTATTTTGATTTATCCTTATTTATTGTTAATCCACTCTGTAAAATATGAAAAAATTAAAAGATTTAAAAAACCTGTTCACCGTTATAATAGCTAAATTCATAATAGGTTAATGACAGTATGCTTTTGTTGTAGGTGTGAAGATGTTTGATTTCTGTTGATTCACATCATTAAAAGGAAGTCTGCCATTGAAACAGAATGAATGTCAAACAAGAAACTATCAATAGTCAATCATGTAGTTCTACAGTAACAGCATCGTGCATGTCACAGAACATTCAGACCAATGAACATTTTATTAAGAAGCTATATATCAAACAAGAAAGCATTGAAAGTATTAATTTAGGTACACATATAAGGTCACATACAGGGAAAAGGCCTTATATATGCTCTGTTTGTGGATACGAAGCTACTGTAAAAAGTAATTTAGTTATACATGTTAGATCACATACAGGAGAAAAACCGTATAGTTGTTCTGTTTGTGAATTCAAAGCAACACGGAAAGATCATTTAGTTACACATATGAGAACACATACAGGGGAAAAACCTTATAGTTGCTCTGTTTGTGGATATAAAGCAACACGGAGAGATAACTTAGTTACACATATAAGGACTCATACAGAAGAAAAACCTTACAGTTGCTCTGTTTGTGAATTCAAAGCAACACGGAGAAATCACTTAGTCACACATATGGAGACTCATCCAGGCGAAAAACCATACAGTTGCCCTGTTTGTGAATTCAAAGCAACACTGAGAGATCACTTAGTTAGACATATGAGGACACATATGAGAGAAAAATCTCACAATTGCTCTGTTTGTGAATTCAAAACAAAACATAAAAGTCTTTTAGTTGCACATATGAGGTCGCATACAGGGGAAAGGCCCTATATTTGTTTCGTTTGTGGATACAAAGCAACTGTAAAAAGTCATTTAGTTACACATATGAGAACACATACAGGGGAAATGCCGTATAGATGTTCTGTTTGTGAATTCAAAGCAACAAGGAGTGACCACTTACTTACACACATGAGGATTCATACAGGGGAAAAACCTTACAGTTGCTTTGTTTGTGGATACAAAGCAACTGTAAAAAGCAGTTTAGTTGTACATATGAGGACTCATACAGAAGATAAACCTTACAGTTGTTCTATTTGTCAATACAAAGCATCTGTAAATAGTAATTTAGTTAGACATATGATGACCCATACAGGTGAAAAACCGTATATTTGCTCTGTTTGCAAATTCAGAGCAGCAGAAAAAAAAGATTTAGTTAGGCATATAAGGACTCATACAGAGAAAAAACTTTATACTTGCTCTGTTTGTGAATTCAGAGCAACACAAAAGAATCATTTAGTTACACATATGAAGATTCATACAGGGGAAATAACTTAGTTACTCTATTTAGGATTGGAAAACTGCGTAAAAAGTAATTTAGGAGGATTTGTAGAGGAGAAAAGCCATATAGTTACTCTATTTGTGAAATCAAAGTTACTCTTAGAGATTAGCTGGTTTTAAATGTGGAATCTCATATAGTGACCATAGACTGATTAGAGCTAAGGTCTATATAAAAGAGAAACTTCGAAGGAAAAGTGTCTGTGACTCGGCTATAATTTGAGAACATATTTTAGATGTGTTTCTTAAATTAAAATTGTCAGCTATAATATACTAAGTGCAGTGATAATCACCCACAATAATTTTGACAAATAACAACCTGAAAGGGCGTTCCCTAGAAATAACCCTCGGCTTCGCCTCGGGTTATTTCTTAAAGGTAACGCACTTGAGGGATATTTATCAAAATTATAAGGATTTATCAGTGGCCGCGAATTTGGAAAGATAAGTTCTTAAATGAGTTAATAATTTTTACCGAAACAAGAAACCAATTTTGTGACAAATTAATTTGACACTTAATTATAATAATATATTGGTGGCACTGTAAATCTGAGTCAAATTCGAGGTTATCAGGTTTGGTTTTGCGTCAGTTTTGACACAGACTGATGCAAAACCTAACCGGCTAACCTCGAATTGCACTCAGATTTACAGTACCACCAACTTGTCATAGGATACTACTGAATTTTAATGAGGTAATTTCCATGGTGATTGAAAATCACCCTAGGGTCGTTTTCACTTCAAGTGTGATCTGATTTGTCAAACTGACTCACGTGATTAAAAATAAAGAAATTGGATTGGTCTGCAATATATGTAAGAACTTAGCTGATTAACATACCATCTTATCAAAAACTTTTATCCTCTAGAGGGTTGTGGAATTGTTTTTCTTTTTAATTTATGTTGGCCGTCATTGGCACTAAAAGTGCGTGCTTTGTGTTCGGTATTAAACTTTCTGGAAAAGTTAAGTCATTCTGTCGAAATTGTATAGCTTATTATATAAGTACCTTTACTCACCACTGCCAACAAATTATATTTAGAAAAAAATCCACAGCCTTCTACAGGATAAAAGTTTTCGGTCATATATATGTTGTAATGATGCCCTCTACTAATTTAAAGGCTTTAGTATAAATATAAATAATAAATAGGGCAAATCACCACAAATTACATTAATAAAATAGTTTTAATAAAGCATTTTTGTGTCAATCTCGAGGCTGGTTAAAATGATGTTGTAATTACCTGCTAAATAAATGGTTTATTGCTTTATGTATTTTATTTAATTTCAATTAATTAAAGTAAAGCTCCGGTCTAGCATGAGAACAACAAACTCATTTCACAGGGGTAGGTTCAACAACTTGTATTACAATACTTTTGTGTATGACAAATTAACCAGTATGGAAGTTACTCAAATTCGATTCTGACAGCTTTAATCTTAAGTACAAATTGACTGTAAACACAAGAAAATAGCGTATGAATTTCAAACACCAAAAATGGCAATAATCACATCAGGTAAATACAATGTAATTGATCTGACGTTTTCGGCTAACCTAGTTTTAGTTCAGTGGCGTCAAAAGGCACGCCGACCCGCAAATGTTTTGTATTCGGCTTGAAATCTTCTCCAAATTTACATTCCCAAGGGACGCCACCTCGATTACCTGAATCTGGATGAATCTATGCAGCTGATACCACGTCCACGACCTCGTACGATGTTTAATCTTGATGAAACCCAAAATTTATGGGCCTTCGGCAATTGCTTCCCTGTGAATTTTACCTTGCAAAGTGGGCTTTGTTGGCTGACTTCACATTATGAAAGGATGTCTCGGCAATTACGAACTTGATGATGGCTTCTTGCTCCAAATTTCTGCACCCAGCTACTCAGGAAAGTTTGCTCCACATGTTGTCCATTCTATTCTTGCTGGCCGATACTTCTTATTTATTGGGAAAGGGGCCACAATGTCGGACATGCTTGGATGATCCTTCGCAGAGCTGGCCCTATTCCGTGAGATGTGTTACCACGATGAAAATTACACTCAAAGGTGCTCTGCACACTGGTAAATATGAAAAACCACTTTTTGGCTGACACTGATTACTTTTTTATTTTATAATTAACATGAAACTGGGAAACAATTGACTGTCTCGTATCTTAGTAACCTAGATTTACAATTGTTTTTATGAAATAAGGTTTGATTTAATGCTTCCACTAAAGTTTTGATATAATGGCAACTTAGCGACGAAACTGTATTTTTCTTGGAAATTGTCAATCGTAACACTTCTACTTTGCTTTTAATCACTTCAGTTTTAAATGCAGTGTTTCACTTGTTTATTTTAGCACTGCACAATGTCTGTGTTTTTTGATAGGTAGCCTTATTGTTCTTTGCAATCGTTACTTCCTCTCTGCTTTGTGCCGTTTCTTTACTCGTCAGTTGTTTTTCCATTTACTGGTGATACAATTTATAATCATAACACTCATATAATTTCTGTAACTACACAAACCATCTCTGTATTATATTAAAATTCATATTATTGTATTGATTTGACCAAACTCAAATCTGTCAGCTACATAAATTAAGCTGAGCTTACCATTCCGACCAATTATGAATAAAACGTTGAACGTAACCCTCTTGATTCTGCTGTATCTAATGTTAACCTTTCTCAATCAACTTATTGTTACTGTTACTCATATCACGTGCATTTATTTGTGTAAAATACTGACTATCTTGTAATAAATAAAATATTAATTCTGTGCTCACTTTGAAATCTTTTATTTTCGTTTTAGTTAGGCAACCAGAATTGCTATGGGCAGTAAACCATTGCAATCTATATCATCTAAACACAATTATGAACTTACGGGTATTTTAAGTGTTAAAAGTTCTATAGGCGCTACTGTTTATTTTCTTGGACATACATTAGACTCATTTTTTGGAGTAATGGCCAGGAGGGTAGTTACACCAGTAATTCAAAATGAAAAAAAACGTAGGCAGGAGCTAAACAGCATAAACAAACTTTATTTTTTACAAAACGAATGTTTCTAAATGCAGAACAAAGTAAAAAAAATAAATTTTGAACACTTCTGTGCAGACAAATAATATGGTTTCCCGATACTGTATTGTTATTGTTGAGTCGTCTCATACAAAATATATATGCAGAGTGTCTCATCCATGTATGGACGCAGTATAGCTTCTCAGGCAATACATTACGATTCTGTTTGCACATTTTAAAGTTATTTTTGTTTATACCAGGGGTTCACATAAAGAGTGGTGCACTCAACATATGTTTTTAAATGGATCGCGCAGTATATTATGGCATCTCTGGAAAGCTACTTCAGTGCTGATCAAATTCATATAAAATTGTATGGGTCTATCTTCAACTGGTAGTTAATTGCAAAAATTGGTCCATTTTAGACGCTTGTGATGGTCAAACTGTTGATATCACATTTTTACAGAAAAAAGTTTCTTTAGTGAATTCCATACATGTAACATATGTGGCAAAATTGCATGTTGTTTTTAATATACAAGGTTTTTCAAAATTCGAAGAACTTGAAAAATAGTATATTATGATACTAGTGTATAAGTACGCCTTCAAAGCACGTGCTACGAGTTTAAAAGCACGACGCGCTAGCGGAGCGCTTTTAACGTCGCTAGTGCATTAATGGCTCTTATACACGTGTACCTATCATACGCTATTTTTTCTATGATCGTAACAGAAATATAAAAACTTAGTTCGGTGACACTTTTTACGTCACATTGTGTTAAATATTCTAGGTTATGTTGATATTCAAACTTAACGGCAAAGCGTGTTTTAATTTAGTATTAAAACACGCCTCCACTGGCAACGTGCGAATAAGACGTATTTCGGGCGCTAATGTTAAGAGTGCTACAAACGTCGTTTTTGACACTAGAAACAGTGCAAAAAATTGTCATTTTGACACGATCGTAGAAAAATAATTTTTTGTAAATGCAACGTTTCAGCGGGTGCAAATTTTCATAAGCTTACTTATGATACCAGGTTTGTATAGGGTAAAGTAAATAAGAAAAAGGTCAACATTTATTAATAATAGTAATAAAAATTAAAATGTGTACTGCATTATTAATATTTGTGAAATTCTGTTATAAAAATCAGTTCAAGAAAGATAAAAACTTTGGGGCTATGTAATTTTTTTCTTATTTACTTCATCTTATGAAAGCTTATAAAAATTTGAATTATCAGAACCAAAATATACAGAGATCAATTTGCTCAGTGCTGAAGTGGCTTTCTAAAAAGCCATAATATACTGGGTGTTCTATTAAAAACATATATATTTAGTGCAGCACTTTGTATATGGAGATCCTGTATAAATGAAAATAATTTCAAAATGTACACACAAGGTGTATCTATTATTGTAACAAAACAGAATCTTAATATATAACCTGAATGAGGAAAATTATTGAGTGATCAACTATGAATGTGTAGGCATCGAGGTAAATAATTGGTCAGGAATGACAAATGTCAAATTAATGTAAAATTGATTTCAGTTCTGACCTATCGCGCATTTCGATGCGTATACAGCAATAGTTGATTCGTAATTTCCCTGTCTGACACCCTGCGAGACACACTGTATGTATGGATGAATATGGGTGTCTGAAATAATAGCCAGCGCAGTTAACCTACAAACTGGGTAAAATCAAGATAGTTTGCATTGGCATTGTTTGCAATTAGGCCAGGCTGGTGCCGCATGGGCAGTACGCGATGCATACAGGCGCCTCCACAAAAAGGCACCTAAGAAACCTAATTTTTAAAAAATTAAAAATGAAGTGGTATATAGCAGTTTTATTTTAATTTTAACTTGGCGCCACTCGTAGAGCGCTAGGCTTGCTTCCACCGATTTTAAAAACCGCCATGTTCGCGTTGTTTGGTGACATCACTCATGTTCAGAAATCGGCTGGTAGTGGATGTAAGAGCAAAGAGAAATATGTAAATGAAAGATTATGTATAAAAACTGTGTTTTTGTGTATAATTAATAAAGTTCTGAAACGTTTGTATTTGTTTGAATCAACTAGTTACCCCCTATCGCTAGACTATTTTATTTAAGCTTTAGGAAAACTGTGTTCGCCCTTGTATACATTTTTTTAGGCGCCAGAGATCCATCGCATACAAGAAAAACACCACGCGCCGCGCCTGTTTGTAATTAATGGAGAACCTGACTATCAATTGTTGTCATTGTTGGTATGGTGTTATAGCAATTTACGATATTAGACCTGCATTTATGGATGTGCTAGTGCATCACGAGTTGAACCCGTTAGGGTGCGACATGTGAACTAGCTATGCCACAAATGTGGCTACAGCCCGTGGGCGGAACAATATTTTTTTGTATACTAAACAAGAACCATTTTGAAAGCAAATAATTTTACATGATAGATTTCCGGTAATTGTATAATAGTTTGTTTTAAACTATCTACCAGACGTTGTTAAGTACTTGTTAACGTAAAAAAGGTCTCCGTTAGCTATTCTCTTAAAACCAATACACACAATGTGACTACTTGGATACAATTGCCGGCCGACGAGCTAGTTTCGGAGATGGCGTGTTCAGTTCTTACTCAAAAAAGGCGCCAACGAATTTTTTTATCAAATAACGGCAAGTATATCCAGGCATTCAAACGGGAATACGTAAACTCAGGTAGCACAATAAATCTGAAAGAGACGCTCAACTCAAGTATAGGTCGCAGTAACAAATAAAGCCAGAATGCAAATATCACAGTATAATTTCCAAAATTCAGGATCACAGTACATATAAATATCACAGATGGCCACAATATTACTTGCTACGACTAATTATATCTAGCAAATATTACAAACAATACTGAGTTTTTAATACACCAATAAAGCAATAGCGGTAATGCACACATTAAAATAGATTTAAGGCAGACAAAGACTACAGCGGCAAATCCGGTGAGTGCTTAGTTTCGGAGAAAACGCAAGCGTGATTCCAGGTGCAAACTCACGGCCGAATGATACTACAAATTTCGGAATCGTTTGGCCCGAAATTCGGGCGGCCAGAAGCTGGTGGCTCGAGGGGACTTTACCGTGCGATACTGGGACAAATCAGACCTGAAGGGAAGCCTCCTTATCAGACCCTCTCCTACGCTCAAACAGCTCATACCAGCGCATGAAACGTCCGCACGTGCAGCCGGAAACCAGCTGTAGCTAAAGCCTCAACTCGGCCCTCTGCCACGAGGTGCTTTAAGGGAGGAAGAAATCCACGATAGCATACAAGACCGACAGAATATTTCGAAGCGAACTCTTTACTTACCGCGGACAAAATTCCAGGCAATTTGCGAAACATGTGGCAGCATGAAAATTCCGCCGGCGTGGGTGTCAAGCTCCCCTCATATCGAAATTCGGGAACTAGGAAAATCTACTCCAAGAGTGTAGGCTCAAATAAACACCATCAAAACGAACGGCAGCCCAAAATTAATCCTCCGAAATTCTAACTGCTACCTCGGCATCTTGTCGTTTCGCCAGCGAGATTGGAAAAGAATGCATCTCGAAACAGATGCCAATTCTTACAACTTATCTACGTGAGGCCAAGAAAGAAGGCGTGGCGTAGCGCAAGAAATATAAACGGCGTACTCATAGACATCCACGCGAGGAGATGCGTAACAATGTGACATGAATACTGCAGAACGCGAAATTGGAAGGCGGCGCAAATGAATCGTAACATACTAATGGCCTAAACCATAAAAACATATCTACAGGGCGTGTTGCTAAGTGACTAGGCAGGTGCTACCAGTTCAATATACGAAAAATAAATTTTAATTAATTAAAAATTAACATAATTTGCTTCGCTTGATTTGCTAAACTTAAAATGCTTTGTCGTAGTTTAGTTTTGAACATATCATGTTCATCAGAGATTTTTGACTTAAAATGTCGTCTACTCAAGCGAATGCCATCTAGTTGTGGGTCACCCTGTATATGAAAAAAGCCTTATAATTGATGATAAGATAATGATAATGATTTGTAAATGTAAAACTGTAAGAAAGTTGTATTGTCACACACAAGATTATGCCTTGGAAAGAATAGTATTTATGAATACAAAACAGCACAAAATTAATCTTACAATAACTAAGTATAATTAAGATATATGTTGTAATGGTATTAGGCCCACGGCTCGACTCTGCTAGCAGTGTAACCTGATGAACAATTCAGTAAGCACAGAGTTGGGGTGTTTTATGTGGCTGCAATGATAAGCTTAACATTCAAACAATGGATGCATTGGTAAAGAGATGTCAGTACTAGTAAAGTAATTGAGTCAAAGGAACGCAAGGGACAAAGCTTTTTTTCACAGGGGTCGAAGGTCGAAGTTGACTTTCAAAAATTAAGCAATTTGAAAAGCAGGTAGCATGACATCAAAAAGGAATTGGAAAAGCAGGTAGCAGCACATGGAAGAAGCAAATAAGAAGTAATGAACTCTATAAATAATCAGTGCATTAAATGTTAGTGAAAAGCAGAGCAATTAATAAAACTTGTATGTATGTGTCGCAATGAAACAATTTAGATTAAGAAAAAGACAATATTTTAGTTTGTAAGAAATTTAAAAATGTAAAATTATGTACTCAAACTTATTTCTATTATGTACTAAAATTCATCAAAACTTATTGCCGTTAGCATTGTAACTATAGCAACGAGATTTGTTTTTGTTTTAAATAACGGAAAACAAAGAAAAGAATAATTATAAAGTTTGACATTGTGAAATTTGTGCTCCACTTTAATTAAAGTTTTAATATAATAAATGAGCATTTTGAAACCTGAAAAGTATATTATTGCGCTGTGCACATGTCAAAGTTCATATGGGAATGTTTGTGGAGGTTTCCGCAACATAAAAATAAAAATTTCTCCGAGAGCATCTCCGACGACTTCGGCAGCCGTTCAGTTCGAGATTCCGATATCCAATCCCGGCCAAGAGGAGGGTCCAGAGCCAGGGGTCTTCACTGCTACACATCGGGCAGGACTGCAGGAGTGCAACCGCCAGAATCAACACCAGAGAAAGCCGTTCCAGAGGCAGATACCAACTGGGCTCATCCCCGAGCATTGCGGCAGCTACCACCGATTAGTAAAGGTAGGAAATTTGCCTAAAATAACAGTGTTATCGTGCGGAATTTGAGAAGCATACAAGATTACGCCTTACTGAAGAGGATACAAGCTTGTTCAGGGCTCCACCGAAGGCGTAGTTCGAAAAATAAGCAAGGCGTCTAAAATTTTGAGGTTATGCGAAGGTATCGAAGCGTCCGGTTAAAACAATTGCAAAATTTAAGACCGCGTCCATCTGACGTCACGAAATAAATACCTGCCTGAAATAAAAGATGTTATTTGCCGCCAAAGCGCGAAGATTCGGATAAATACCTTACGAATGTTCATAATTTCGCTCATTTTAACGTAAACACCGCTGACTGCACCACTGCACGACATAAACTATTTTGTGGGATTTTTGACAGATTGGTAAACATTTAACTACCGCGCATTCGAACTAATTCCGGTGTACAGTACCGTATCAGACAAATTCTAAATTATAATCTAATAGGAACTCACCCTGGGATTAAAGAGTTGTTGTTCTACTGAGCTAGCGTGTTTTTTCAAATTAATTTGAGCTAATTAAAATATTGTAAAGGGCATACAACCATTTATTTTGTACAGTAAATTAGTACGGGTTACATTTTAACGAGCCTAATAAAATGACCGGCAAAGTTCAAACACAATAATAACAAAGAGCATATACTTATATGCTCTTTGATAATAACATTAAACAGAGGATTGTGCATTGTAGAATTTTGCTCTAGCTTATATAACAATTAAATTAATTAATAATATAGCAAATTACAAGGTGCCTCAAAGTGGAGCCTTTGCAATGTATATGTCGCACCCACCTAGTGTAATTATTCAGTTCATAAATTGGACATTGAATTTATGAACTGGAACCAAATCGTGTAGTTTTAGTTTAATTTTCACAATATGGGCACTTTTTTGTCCAGTTCATCAAATGGAAAACGTAATTATTTCTCCACTTTATGAAATTCTCTAAAATTACACAATCTGGACCCGACAATCATTCACTTCATGAACTGCAGCAATGCCTATGTACAGTTTGTCAGAACAATTGCCGATATTTTCTTGAAATGTTATGTTACTTAAGCAATAACAATGTTTTGTTGGCATTTGTTTTTGGTTTTAATTCATATATAGATCAGTATTTTAAAATTGGTGAATTATTTTCGTAATTTTTTTTACCTACTACTAAGTGACAATCATGATTCATATATGGTCAACAGTATCCCAGCAGGTAACTATCTACTTATACAGGGTGTTACAGAAATAGGTGCATTAATTTTAACGGGTTATAGAAAAAAAAGTGTATACATGAAAACTATTAACCAAGTAAGAACTGGTTATCTCCGATTATACTTTCTGCAACTTTCCTTAGTTTATCATTAATCAATGTGGCCAGAATTTTATATGTTACATTTATAAGCGCTATGTTGCTATAGTTATTGTAATTCAGAGGGTCTCACTTTTTATGGATAGGTACAGCTACTAGGGGTGGGCGATATTAAAATTTACATATCGATATTCGATATCAGAATTATATCGATATTTATCGATATATCGATATTGATCAATATAGCGGTAAATATCGATATTCGATATATTCGGTATATCGATATATCGATATGTCTGATATCTGATATTTCCATATATCGATATATCGATATGGAAATAATATAGATATTTATCGATATATCGCCTTGCCCTACTGCTGAGTGCCGACTATCAAATATTATGTAGAATTCCCCGATGTGAAAAAAGTATAGCATAAACAAAAAACGGCCAAAAGGATTTTTTATCTACTAGCAACATGATATTGTACATTTCCATCATAGAAACAAAATATGAAAAGCTACTCATAACTCCCAACGGACTTTCTCCCTCAAACTCAAGGTAACAATGCAACTACATTAATTAACGTCTTAGCAACCATACAATGAGGCAATCCTTGATGTTACTTACATATTCTAATTTTAAATGTCATTATGACATTTTAAATTTCATACTATTTTTACAAATATTCTAGTAGATAAAATATTGTATGCACCACGGGAGATATTCATGTTCTTTACCTTCGGTTGACTTACAGACCTCGGGCCAAACCCTCGGTCTGTAACACATGTCAACTTCAGGAAAAAAACATATTCATATCTCCCTTAATGCATAAATATCTATATCCACGCAAATTAAATCTGCACAATATTTTTAAATTTAGGGACTTTACAAGAAGTTCTTATTTAAAAGTTGCAAAATGCAATACGTGTTAAATTCGGAGTACGAATATACTGTATATTGTTATCAATGTTATTATATTCTATTGCATTATTTTAAGAAAATAAATTGTACTTATTAAAATATGTGTTAAAAAATTTAATATATTTCTATCTTGCTAATTATACAGTGTATTTCAAAACAAATGCGAAAAACTTAAGGGCTGATTCCTTGTTCAAAATAAAGGATAGTTTATTATATAAACATTGGGTCAAAAGCCAACCATTAGGGAGATATCGCACTGCAAATATGGCGGCAAGATAATGTTTTTATTTGTTATCTTAAAAACGAAAAGATGTAGAACAATAAAATTTTATGAATTATTACTATTATAAAAACACACTTTTTGCATATTTCTCAACTTTTTTTAAAAAGAGTAGAGGGGATTGAATTACACTACCGCTATCATTCTTCTTAACTAAATTTAAGAAAAACTTACGCAATGACATCAATTGATAGCCTGGTTTATTTAGAAACTTTTTTGTCTCTTGCAATTTTTTCATAAACTTACCGTTTCCAAATAAAACGTAAAGCATTGCATGTCGAGAAAAATAAATTTATCTTAGAAAAATAATCTAGTTGGCTGTTATCACTTTTTAAGACGTTTCTTATTGTTGTTTTATTTGACATTGCTCACTTAATTGGAATACAAAATACGACTAATTTAATCAAAAATTTATTATCTGATCATTAATTATTCAGCCATATTTGCAGTGCGATATCTCCCTAATGGTTGACTTTTGACCCAATGTTTATATAATAAACTATCCTTTATTTTGAACAAGGAATCAGCCCCTTAAGTTTTTCGCATTTGTTTTGAAACACCCTGTATATGTTACAAATGTAAAGAATTAACAAATATTAGATATTTATTTTACTGTAACATGAGATGTGTATGTATATGTACAGCTGCGGAAACATAAAGCGGGACACTAAAATTTGCCGTAGTTAAATTGTCTAAATGAACTCATTGGTGATGTTATCCCAAGCTGCTTATATTGCATTAACCAGTTCATTTTGGTTCACTGGTACATGATAGATAGGATTTCATAACAATTAGGAAGCCAAAATTAGAATATTCAAATAGTGAAAAATGGCGCTATAGGACCTGTCCCGGTTTATGTTTCCGCGACTGTACAACTGTAAACCACAATCAATGCGTAATTATAACTTTATTTACTGAATAGCCAAATTCAGTTTAGAGGAATAGTGGCAACGCAAAAAATTAGGTTCGAAAATGGTTATACAGCACTCGAATGTTTTAAAGATTACCTAATAGTTAACTGAAATGTCGTTTTTAGTGCACCCATATTTATATCGATTTTTGAAAAGACAATTTATGAATGTAAAATCTTGTTCTGCGTGGTTACAATAGGTCAATATGTATAATAACAACATAGTAGATCATTTTAGATCATGAAGTATTATTATTATGATTATTAAAACAAATTGAATTTATGGCACTTCAAATTAAAGGAATGTTGTACATGCGGATATACAAGGTATACGGTATACATACAAAAAGTTATCGTAAACCAATCTGAACATTTACATGGTGATCAGTTTTTGACAACAGTTGGATTAGACAAGTGGAAACCACTAATTTGACAGCTATTCCATAAATTTCGATATATACCGGGTGACTATAAATGATTGACATTTTTTTTCTTAGGTTGGCACTGTTTATGTTGTTGGCACTGTATGTCTATGTCAAATTCAATGTTCGCAGGTTAGGTTTTGCGTCATTCTATGTCAAAACTGACGCAAAACCTAACCTGCTAACCTCGAATTTGACATAGACTTACAGTGCTACCAACATAAACAGTGACAACCTAATAAAAAAAAATTCAATCATTTATAGTCACTCGGTATATATATGTATTTATCGATATCAATAATTATGGGGATAGCTATAAATAACGATATTCGATAAATATCGATATATCGATATTCCATAAATATCGATATTCGATATTTCGATATTCGATATATCGATATCCGATATTTCCATATATCGATATATCGATATGGAAATAATATCGATATATCGCCCAGCCCTAACAGCTACTGCCTGCTTCCACTACAGTGGAGTTTCTCTTTATACCCACATTTCCATTGTTACCTCAAATATTCGTTCAGTTGGCTGTTGGCCTCCATATTTTATTACTTCGCCATGTATGTTATTGCTTCCTGGACTTTTATTATTTTTAATTTTTTATAATACCTTGTCGAATTCTTTCCATCTTGGTTTTTCATTTGCTTAGTGCCGTTGTTCGACTTTCTCTGCTGCACTATACCAGGTGAGTTTTTTAAAGTGTTACAAGGCGATATCTCGAAAACGGTTTACAATATTTTCATGAAATTTTTGTGAGGTAATAGGAAGATGGGGGGACATATAAAACCATATTTTTCACGTTTACCTTTTTTGTGTTTCGAGGGGTGGGGGTAACTTTGAAATTTTAAATAGGATGATGCACTTTTGTTTAGAAAATTCGAATCTACGTAAAAAACTACGTATATGTACAAAGCATTCTTTGATTTGCTCTTTCGGTTACGGAATTATGATGACTACATTTTGATAGCAATTAAAAAATAAATACATTTTACCAATAAATCAAGTTCACTCACTTCAAAATTAGAAATCGTTTCCATAGAAATGCGTTAGTTCTACTTAAGTAAGTTAAGAATGTTGACGTTTTAACGAAAATTTCAAATTTTTTAAATTTTATAACCTAATAAATCATAATTCCGTAAACAAAAGCGAATCAAAAATCTTTTGTAGACATACGTAGTTCGTTACGTAGATTCAAATTTTATAAACAAAAGTACATCATCCTATTTAAAATTCCAAAGTTACCCCCCACCCCTCAAAACACAGATAGGAAGTAAATGTCAAAAACATGTTTAAATATGTCCCCCATCTCCCTATTACCTCACAAAAGTTTCATAAAAATATTGTAAACGGTTTTCGAGAGATCGCCTTGTAACACTTTAAAAAACTCACCCGGTATAATTCCTTTCCAATTCCTCTAATGCTACTAGGTAATGTTCTTTCCATCTATAGTTATTACATTTTCTCTTTCGCCAACTTTTATTCTTGCATAAATTTAACTTGGGTTTTATTTTCTCCCTCCGCCTATCAGCTTTTTTATAAAACGCTGATATATTGTTTCTTGTAATTCTGCTCTAGTTCTTTTGATCTTCTTGGTACTTCCTCTTCTTTTCTCGATATAACTTTTTTGTTTCTTTTCTCATTTTTCTAAACTGTGCTTCACTTATTGTTGACTTATTTTATAACATCTTCATTTTAGCCCATTTTAGATTATCACACATTTCTTCGCATGCCTTCTCAAACCATTTCTTTGTAACCTCTTTTATAGCCATTAAGTTTGTGGTTGCTGCTTTGCGTATAGTGTCTTAATATTTGCCAATTGTCTTCTATTCCTTCGTTTCACTGGTGTTTATGGTATCTTCTTACTTCTCTTGAAAATTTCAAAACTGTCTTCTCTTTCTCTTTTGCTTTCTTCCATGGATGATCCTTCACTGCACTCGCGGACGAGCTACGAGCTACACGTGTTTGTCAAACGCTCCATGGAAAATAGTCATTATTAAAGTGCATATTAAGCTGAAACGATGAATAAGTACAATCAGTGTAGTAGTGATTTACTACCGGAAGGTGATTTTGTTAAATGTAAAGACTGCAAAAACAGATATCAATATCTATGTGTAATTGTTCGTGAAACGGCCTGGAGGAGGACATCCGCTGAAGCAAAGACAGTTTGGGGATGCCCCAGCTGTAAACTAAATCCCGATACTCCAACAATGCGGGAACCATCTGAAATTTCCCCAGAGTTGATAACAATCATCAGGAATGTGATAAGAAGTACCATTAAGGAAGAAAACAGCAGTCTACTTCATAAAATCAACAGCTGCCAATAATTCATGGAATTCTATTAAAAAAAAACTTGACGAGTAAAAATTAAGAAGATCTATCCAATAAATATGAGGCAATAAAAAAACAAGCACAAGTCCTGGAGAGTGCAATGGAGGAAAATCTGCAATATTCCCAAAACCACAATTTGCAAATTGATGGGTATGAAGTAGCTGGAGAGAATGTGGTTGATATGATAATAAATGTTAGAAGAAGTGTTGGTACCCAAATCTCTAAGACGGATCTAAAAGCTGCGCACAGAGTAAATGAAATGCTCTAGGACACAGGTCCGTGTCCAAAAAATTCTTGTCTCCAAAGACTCGAAACGTAATTAAACCATAACGTGTGGTACATTATTGAATTGAGAATAAAAAGGGCTTCACAAATTTGGCATCAAAAAATCAGAATCGTATTTTAAAAAATGAAGTTGATGATGGTTAGTCGAAAACGAAACGTCGGATAAAAACATTGATAACATAATCTTTGAGTCTATAAAACGTTGCTATAAAGAAGTTTTTGCAGTTTCGCTCTAACTTTAAAATGCAAAAATTCGGTTTTTTAGATAATTCAAAAACGAAAAATCATCTCAAGGGTTTCTAGGCGTCATTTTGTTATTCCTTTAATTGCGCAACGTTCTTCCATTTAACCAAATTTGTATCTCTTACAATTACCGAGATCCCCATACTCGCCGTCCTTATCTTGGACACACTGCATATGACTCCCTATTATCGTGAACCGTTTTATGAGGCACGGCAGAAAAAGGAAATGGATGGTGTGGATAAAGAAAGAAAGTGTTTAAATATGTTTGGTTTAAGAATGGAAAACGTTTTGTGCGCTGTAGTGATACGTCGGCTATAATACGTATTCTTACCTCCAACAACTTAGTGTGGCAGAATAAGAAAAGGTAAATCTTATGTAATAGGGTTTCTGTTAATTAATGCAAATTTAATAATGGCCAATTTTAATTTAAACCTAATTTGCAAAAAGGAACTTGCTGAATATGATAATTTTGAAAATATTGAGAATTTTACTCCGAATGAACCGAACGAGCAGAGCGCGCATCAGCGAACCGAACCAACAGTCCGAGCGAAAGCTCGCTATATTTGAAGTGTCTTATGCATTCGCCTGTGTTCCCGGCCAATTTCATTAGTGTTCGAACGAATTTAAATATGGATAATATGATAGTGGCAGCTGCCGCTTGTTTCCATATACATTCCCTAGTTACTAAGAAGAGAGCTACTGAGCTACCCATGATATAACTAACGTGGAGCTACCGACCCCGGCAATGTCATAAGTGTACTTCCAAAATTCATCTTTGTCTAGGAATACACTTACAAAAAGTTACTAAAACAAATAGGTTAAGAATGTGAGATTTATCTAGCAACTGTAATAAATGTTGTAAATAATTACTTTTATAGTATATTATGATACGAGTTTTATAAGAAGCATTTTGTAGCACGCACGGATTTAGGGTACGACGAGCGAAGCGAGGAGTGCCCTAAAGGAGTAAGTGCTACAAAATGCCTTATAAACGAGGTATGATACAGTATTTTATCTACTTTGCCACTTTTTTAAGCAAAAAAATGAAAATTTTTAGTATTTTTATTATAGCATCGCTTTGTGTCTATTACGATACGCAAACGCGTATCGTAATAGCCTCAGTACGAACGCAAAGTAGATAAAGAATATTATGCAAATACCTACTGTGTTAGATACTATTGACGTAGCGTTTATTAATAGGAATTTTTATGACATTTTATAAAAGTTCAGAGGAGAATTTCCAGAAAAATATTTACTTTGACACTGAAATAATGAGAAATATTAATTGACTTTGACTGTAATTTTTAAATTTAAACCTGCCTTTATGCAGGTGTGAAAACCTTTATAAAATAAAATACGGAATCCCCTAGTACAAAGATTGTATGCCTATGCCAACTTCAAAAAAATTAAAATGCTTTTGTGTTTACTGAATGCCCTATACGCACCAAGCCTTTATGGCATCTGCCTGAACTTAAAACTATTTTAGAAGTACGTTAGTAATTGTTAAAGTTTAGCGTCTAAATTCGCTTGAATAAAATATTTTAACTTCACTTGGATAAACTACACTTGAAATATATATGTGGAAATTGACTGCTTACCTCAATCGTCCTTTGATGAGCAATAGATTGGAGCGATCCCAATGATCAGATGTCCTCTATGGATTAGTGGTCTCTATGAAGAGAAAATCTGCCAACGGCAATACCGGGGCGATGCTTGTCTCTTCGAAGACTTCACTGCTTGGCAGAAGTTGTTTTGAGGTTTTGACCTCCATGGCAATGCTTGTTCCTTCGATGGTGTCGCTTCTTGGACCGTTAGGTCTTCGAATCGCGGTAGTTTTATAAATACACAAAAACGAGGTTACTTGATTGTTGCAGTTCTTTTGTTCGTCACGAATCCGACCGACTGCGTTAGTAATAAAACCCGAAACAAGTTTTTGAAAAGCTTTACTATAAAACAAATACCATAGGACAGGAGTGGCGAACCTTTATTCATCTACGTGTCATTTTTTCTAAAGAAATGTTTAATGAGGCCATGGCGTGCCATCAAACAATCTTGACTTAGTGATTAATGGAGAAAATATAAAACTAAATACTATCAATTTAACACTTTTTATTTGCAACCAAAAATATATATTTTGTACAGCAATAGTAATGTTATGTTTATTTAAATGAAAGAAAAAAAATAGTGCGATTTCTGCTGTTGCAAATTAGATGCTAAATAACTTCTATTAGCTTCATACTTTGTTACTTTTAGTAGAATGTTACTTTTAGTAGAATGCAAGCTGAACTGGAGTCATCTGACAAACGGCTTCTAAGCGAGTCTTTAATGTTATTCATTTCTGAAAATAATGACTCGCAGGCATAGGTAGATAAAATATTGTTAAGATAACAAAAGCCCGCTTCTTCAGACAGCTAAATGTGTCTGGAATTAAATTCTACGTTTTCATAATTTTGATATTGGCATTTTTGCTCATATTACCTGATACAGATAGTCTTTCTATTTCATTTAATTCCAACTCTTTCCTTGTTTCGATACATTTTTAAATCCAATCCATATTGAACTAGACTGAAAATCAAGCAGCTGCATTTCAGTTTCTCCAATTTCCAACCAATCAAATTTGGCCAAGTTCAGTTTAACAAGTGAAGTCACATCAGGATACATAATAAACTTCAGTGTTTCCGATAATTCTTTGAACTGAGAAAATCTCGATGACAATTCTTTGATTGAAGAATTAATTACCGAATTAAACTCTTCAGTGACTTTTGCTTGTCTGGTTTTTCGTGTAAATCCAAATCTCTGGAGATTTTTTCAAGTATGGGAAAAACTTGCAGTTTAGCCTCGAAAGCACGAATGAGATCTATCATAACACAATAATTGTTTTATTTGCGCCTCGAAGCTTCATGTTCAACTCATTGTTAAATATAAATTGTTTCGATTAGGTACCTAAATTCCTTAATTAATGCCGTGCCCAAATTATTTTGTCACGTGCCATCAGTGGCACGCGTGCCATTTGTTCGCTACCCCTGCCATAGGAGTTTGAAAATGGGCTTAACGAGTGCCAATTCAAGACTGGAAATCGAAGGCAAACACACCATGAGGCTGCAATCTAATCTCATCTAAATTATGCCTTGTTAGGACGTTTTTAGTTTTGCACGAACGTACGGCTATTATACGAGGGCGGGATGATAATTGCTTAGCCTAAGAGTGAAAGACTGATTTAACTTTTCAAAATCGTTTTACTTTTCAACATAGTCTTCTAAACGTTCTATACACTTTGTCCAACAATGTTCTAAAGCCTTGATCCCATCCCGAAAAATGCTTTCTTCAAGGCTTGCAAAATATTTATTAATCGCAAACTGGACGTCTTCATTAGACGAAAATCGTTGTCCGCCTAGAAAGATTTTGAGTTTGGGGAATAAGTGGAAGTCCGATGGAGCTAGGTCGGGGGAATAAGGTGGATGCGGAAGCAAATCATATTTCAATTCGTTAATTTTTGCCGTCGTTATAACACTTGTATGGGGTCTTGCATTATCCTGATGCAAAATGATTTTCTTGTGCGCTAAACCTGGTCTTTTCTGTCGAATCATTTGTTTTAATTTGTCCAGCAGGTTAGCGTAATATTTCCCAGTTATGGTTTGCCCTTTACGTAAATAATCTACCATTAAAATCCCTTTTGCATCCCAGAAAACAGATGCCATTACTTTACCGGCTGATTTGACACGCAACGCTTTCTTTGGAGGTGGACAACCATATTCAATCCACTGTTTTGACTGCAGTTTCGCCTCTGGGCTAAAATGATGAACCCATGTTTCGTCAGTGGTTATCAATCGCTTCATAAAATCAATCGGATTTGCCCGAAAACGGTCCAGGCATTCTGGCGACATTTGCATTCGAACACGTTTTTGCTCTAGGGATAGCAAACGTGGCACCCATCTTGCGGAGAGCTTTCTCAAACACAACTCTTGAGTTACAATATTATGTACCCGTTCTTTTGAGATGTTCAAGATGTTAGCTATCTCACTTAACTTCAATCGCCGATCTTCTAAAATCATAGTATGGGTTTTGCTCACCATTTCCGGAGTTGTAACACTTTTAGGGCCCCCAGAGAGGTGTTCGTGTTCTATGCTCGTACTACCGCGTTTAAACGCAGCCACCCAGTTCTCTACCGTGGCATATGATGGTGCACTTTCACCCAATACGTTGATCATTTCCTCAAAAATCTCCGCATTTTTCAAACCTTTTTTAAACAAAAATTTAATGACGGCGCGATGCTCGATATTTTTCATTATTAAAAATACACAAAACAGATTGTCAATAAGCGGCTGCTATAAACAAAGTATTACCCAAATAAAATTGGTATTTTCAGTACTGTCAAATAAAAGATGACAGTTTAGAGATATGCATTTATTTTTTACTTGTCAGCGCCAACTACGCGGGAGCTAAACAATTATCACCCCGCCCTCGTAGTATTTTCTAAATTACGACCCCACTTGTATATAAGTTTTTCGTATTATTCCGCTCGAATTTAAGCATCCCAAATTATCGCTTACAGTCGACGGTCTGAAATGCATTCATTTGGTGTTTCTCTGTTTTCGATCTGTTGGCGCGCTAAGTTTATCCGTTGTTGGAAATATCGATCCGTCTGCAAGTCGCCTTTCTTGCATGTTTCTGGGTGAATTTAATATACAGCTGCCATGTGTGCAAGAGAGCGAGTTTCAGTTTTTGCTCCCACCACTTTGTCGATTGTGTGGCTGGTACTGCATTTTGAATCAGAATCGACCTGGACGTCTGAAGCAACAGTTTAGTGTTTGAATCGCAACCCCGCGGCGTTTTTCCATTCGGGGATGACGTTCGCGAGGTAGTTGTGACGTCTGATTGTTGCGTGTTTACCAGCTAACGTTTTGTGCTTTTTAGTTTGAGTGTGCGCCACTATTTAGTTGTTATTAGGACTCCCGTCGCTTCAATGCATTTGATCGTGCGTTACGCATCTTATGGGACATCACTGCACGTACGGGCGTGACCGTTTGGAGTTTTTTGTCGTTATTGTAAGCCTTTTGAGTTTTCGTTTTGCCGCGGAGTGGCAGACTCCTTATCGCGTCGATTAGATGGATTCCTTTGTGAGAACTCATTAGCAGTGTCATGTTGTAATATCCCCCCTGCTTATAAGGGGTTGTAAAATTTATTTACCACGGGTTAGCTCATAAATCGGAGATAGGTTCAATCGTTAGCTCAGATATACCATAAATAAGCAAACACCAACGGAGTATCCTGTATAAAAATTTATTCTGTATAACTATAGTACATAATTAAATATTCGTGTAATTCAAATAACGTTGCTGGTTCCTGCGGCTGCTGCAACCCGCGTCACATCCGTGCTGGGAGTATCTGCTGACATCGAAGGCGCTCCGCTTCGGAAGCGTTGAGAATTGTCGGCGTTCTCGTTCGGTGTCGAGCTGCGCGCTGATGGCGACGCCGGGCAGTCTGTCAAATTTTCCGGTTTGCGGATTCTGGCGTCTGTAAACAAACAACAAATTAAAACTGTTAACGCGAGTTCTCACCCTATTTGTGCAGCTACAGTTTGTTGTTAAAATACTCCGTAAGGTTCGCCGCACGACGGGACTTCGCTTGTAACTCGATTTATCAAATCGACAGGATTTTCGAGGTTAGCAACCTCGGCACCTCCACGTGTATTCTTCGGCGAGGTTGACGGTTAGATCCGCAGAATTCCCAGGCAAGACGGCCGCTGCAATTCTCAAGAATTAACACAGGTAATTTCCAATTAGATAGCTTGAAGCTTCTAACTCTGCTTGAATAGCAAGGCGCCAAATTTAAAATGCAAGGGAGCTGGGATTTAAATATTACGTTAGTTATTACTGATTTACAAACGGTTTTCGGTGTAGGATATTTACAGGATAAATTGGCTGCGTTTCAGACGCCTTTACAGGACCACTGAATTAAACTAGCTGTCAGGGATTTTCAGGCATAAATAGCTACGTTTCAGACGCCTTTTACAGGACCACTGAATTAAACTAGCTGTCAGGGATTTTCAGGCATAAATAGCTACGTTTCAGACGCCTTTTACAGGACCACTGAATTAAACTAGCTGTCAGGGATTTTCAGGCATAAATAGCTACGTTTCAGACGCCTTTTACAGGACCACTGAATTAAACTAGCTGTCAGGGATTTTACAGGATAAAAAGGCTAGCGTTTCAGGCGTTCTTAAAGAACCACTAAATTAAACTCAGCCTCGGGACGGTTTTGACAGAGGTCCTCTCTGGACAGGACAGGATGAAGGATCGGGAACTAGGTGTTTGCTGGAATGAATCTATATTAAAAAATAGTTGTAAGCTCATTGTGTTACTTTTTCCTTGCCTTGTATATACTGTGGTGCTTGCATATCTAAACTGCTGGTGTGTTTATCAAAGTTAATTCATAGGTATAAAATTATTTATGGAAGGATAAATGACTTAATTATTAAAATATACAAGAGCGAATTTACATAGAAAAAGAACAGAATAAATATTCAAAATTGATTAATAAATTACAGATAAAATTTAAATCAGGCAATGCATTTAATATTGAGAAATAAGGTTCTAAGGTATCAATTAAATGATTGTTGGAATTGTGTGGATAGTTGTTTAGTGTTATTAGAGAGCAATTCATACATACATAATCTGTAACCCCTTATACCGTTTACATAGTGTCGGGGTGCCGGACGCACCGAGCCGCTGAGGGTATGTGCATTTTTAAATTTGGCAAAGGTACTTGAGGTAGTGGAGCCTGTCTAAGCTAGAACACTAAACCTGCTCTCCAGATGTTTACCAATCCAAGTACTGACCAAACAGACTGGAGCTTAACTTTTACAAGTACTGTGAGATGTGCACGACCACTCAGCCATATTGCCGTCCAGAGAGCAATTCAATTAGTATGAACTATATGATAATTTGAATTAATGTTAAAATTCTAAGCTGAGTTAATATTTTGAAAAATCGCTTGAAATATAGAACTAATATGGGTGAATTGTATTATAATTTAATCTAGTAGTGTTAGTTTAGTGAAATGTATGTAAAAATATAACTATGGTAAATTATTTATTGATAGACAATAAATTTTATTTTCAAAAAAATATACATGGGGACACAGGAAGAACTGGATAACTGTGATCTGAAAAATTATATTATTTGGAATTGGTAATCTGAAGTCTGTGTTTTATTTGGACATCTACACCTGATTTGGGTTTTGGAACGCTCCGTTGATCTTGTTATTGGTCAATCACATCTACATTTGAATTGATTTCTGAAGCGGAATGCATTGAAGTTCTTGTTTGACGTGAACCACATCAGACTTCTTATTGGAGGTTGGGAGTGTTCTGTAAGAATTGGATAAAGGAAGTTGCGGTTACTGGTGGGTAGTTACATCTATACCTGAGTTGGATTTTGGAGACAGTTGGTTTGCCGTAACAAGTGAGGCGATTTCTGCAGACCAGGAGCTTGAGGCGTTAGTGTCTACGTTGGAGATACATAACGGCCAATTGGTGACAACGGGTGTGGCAAATAGTTATGAAGCAGTATTTACATGGGCATCCAAGAATATCAGTGAAAGGGACAGCTAGTTTGGAGATTTAACTATTAAACAGGTGTAGGTATGTTAAAAGATCTATAAAAAATAATAAGTTTTTAAAAAGTGAGCTAATAACATATTTAAAGGAAATACTTGCCTTTGTTGAAGTTTGAAATACAGATAGAATTTTGACTGACTTTTCAATTTAATAATTTAGACATTGACAGTTGTAAAACGATCAAATTTTTGAGATAGTCTCAACAGTAATGTATTAAGTGCATAGTGACTTGCCGATAATGCTGGTTAGATTGCACTAAACAATCCAGCGGGGAGTGCAATCTGGTCAGCATTATCGAAGCAAAGAACTATTCACGGAAAATATTTTGCGTGGACTATTGCTTGAATCGATTCAAAAAACTCCAACTCCAACTTACTCATCAGCAAGATGGAGTATTACCGATAAGTTGTTATATAACAATAATTATCGACGTTGGGCAGATGTATGCTATAGTCATATTAATCAACTATATCAAGTTTAATAATTCTGATAAATGCAAGAATCTAACCTGATTTGGGAATCTTTGTTCTACGAGAGATAGCAAAAGAAATAAATTCAATATTAAAAAAATTTATAAAGGGCATATTACTTAAAATAGGTTTATTTTAAAACAAAAATTTATTTCAATCTAAAATATAATATACAAGCTTAAAAATTGGTCTTTGCTCTACCTGAGCTGGTAAAATTAAACAAACATAAACATCATAAGAGGATAGGAGCTATAACAATACGTACGACTGTTGACCTAAAGTTGGCAATTATCAGGCTTCACTTGAATTTACCTAACTGGTGCAACTATAGAATAACTTCGTCATTTGCATTATCTTCCATAATTGTATCAAAAATATACAAATTTAAAATTTCACTAGATATAAAATACTATATTCCTAATTATTTAAAATTCGAAGGTTTTTATAATATAGAAATAGAGGTATTTACTAGACAAAATTTGTGACTCATAGGGCATCTTGGTTGTTGCACAAGATATAAAGAACAAAAACGGTTTAATTCCATTCCTTTTTTTACATACAACATAAATATAAAACCTAAGCTTTAACATTACATACAATTCAGACTGTCTTATACTCGCAAATTGAACAGGAATAAGGCTTTTCACTTGTATTTATGCTCATATGTCGAGCTAAGTACAACATACACACTAAAATTCAACCGGAAGTGCCGAAGCATTTGGCTGAATCAAATAGTATTAATGACTTTTTTATAAATTCAGTTCCAAATGTTTCATTTAGTTTTAAAGAAATCGACGAAGAATGTGTTATGAAAATTATTAGTTCTATCAAGTCGAACGCTGCTGGGATTGACAATCTTAATATAAACGCGATAAACCTGTGTTGTCCGCATATCTTGCCTTACCTTAGGCATATTGTGAATTTTTGTTTAATCAAAGGAGTCTTTCCTGACTCGTGGAAAAAAGCAATAGTGGTTCCAGTACCTAAAATTAGTAAACCTAATCAATTTAAAGATCTTCGGCCGATTAGAGTATTTTACCAGTATTATCAAAAGTAATTGAAAAGGTCATTGATATTCAAATTAGGGACTTTCTCTCATGCCATAACATTCTCCCAGAAACCCAGTCTGGTTTTAGACCTGGATATGGTTGTGCTACTGCCCTACTTAATATAACAGATGATATTCTTGTGACATGAATAAAGCCACAATACTCGTCTTGCTTGACTATAGTAAAGCGTTTGACACATTGAACCATGACATATTTGTTGCTGTACTAAAATACATAGGTTTCGATGAGTCTGCAGTGCGACTATTGCAAAAGTACATGGATAATAGAACGCAATGTGTAAATGAAGATATTAGCAGTATCATTAGAGAAGCTGAAAAACATTCGTTGATAATAAATGCTTGTAAAACGTCTGTGACAGTGTTTGGACCAGCCAGGTGTATTAGTGATTCATTGCCATTTATTCACACTGATATCCAAGGAAAATTGATTAAACCTGTAGAAGTGATCAAAAATCTGGGTCTTACAATTGACTCTTCTTTATGATTCAGACAACAGGTGACAAGTATTCTTAAGTCATCTTACGCTATCTTGTACAGTATTTATCCTCACCGACAGGTCTTAAGTATAAATGTAAAAAAAAATCTATGTGTAAACACCTCTATGCTAAAAGTGGTATACAATGCTTTGTTTGTCTCAATTATGAGATATGGGATCATCGGTTGGGGTGGGGCAGCGGAAAATGCAATTAGTCCTTTGGATGCATTAAATAGGAAAATACTAAAGATTATGTATGGAAAAGACAGACTCTTCCCGACAAATCAGTTGCACAAGGAGACAGAAGCGTATGATGTTCGGCAGCTATTTTGTAATGCTGTGTTGAAATTTTACATGAAAAATAGGCTCTTCAGGGTAGAGGTAGGAGAAAGAATGTTAAGGTCGCAATCACTTAACATGGTTACTGTGCCGGAAATTAGAAGCACGACTGGAAGAAGATGTCATGTATATGTAGGTCCAAAGATCTTAAACTCAGTGTCATGCGAGACACGTAATGCAATTCTTCAATCGTGGGGAAACCCATGTAAAAAAATTATTGACCAAAAACTACGAGAACTATGTCCGAAAGGGGTAGCAGGACTACTAAAAACTTCTTGGGATTAATGACGAGATTATGTCACACGCTCACAAATAAAATCGCGAGTCTCGAGAAATCAATTTGGAAACCCACACGCAGGCACCTAAGTGCCTTTGTGGTCAATCTGGAAATTGGAGGAGGCCCCCAAGACTGACTGCATCAGATCTGGGTGGTATATAGTTTTAATTGTTTATCGTTTTTATTGTATAAGATGTATGGAGTGATGTACATGAAAATGATAAATAAATATTATTATTATTATTATTATTATCTCTGTTGCCCTCGCGCATAAACTACTGTGATGTTGTGTATGGACCATGTCTGGGAGTAGATGATACAGACAGATTACAGAAATTGCAAAACTAATGCCTAAGATACATTTATGGTATACGAAAATACCAAAAAATATCACATAAATTGCAAACTGCTGGTTGGCTGAATATTCGTAATCGACGTTTGTTACATTCAGCCTGTCTATTCCATAAAGTCATTACGATGAAATGTCCGTCTTATTTATATAATAAGATTAATTTCGATCTGATGTACACAACATTAATATTCGCAGGAAGGATTGTCCGTCTATTCCAGAACATAGAACACAGAAATTTAAAAGCTCTTACTCCTATCAAATTGTTTATATATATAATAAATTAAGCTGCTCCCTGAAAACCCTACAGCATGCGTCACTTAAAAAAAAATTTAAATCATTTTTAATCTCGAAGCAGTGAGCTGGATTAGTTCTACGTGTGGTATCTGCTCATTATTGAAGATACATTATGTTACAACTGTATTAGGAATTGTTTGTTTTCGTTTTTTGTTTTTCTTGCTTTGTTTTTTTTTTAAGGTTAGGTGGAAGAATGGCGACGCATATTGATGCTATGCCGAACGGCGCCTTCATTTCCGCAAACTTTTTAGTTACTTTTCTTATATGTATGGATAATTTTGGTTTTTGTGGAAATAAAAGACAATTTATTATTATTATTATTATTATTATTAAATCACTTTTCTTAGCTGTTTTATACTCGCAAATTAAACATGAATATGGTTTTTCTCCTGTATGTATCTTCATACGATGCACTAAATAACTTTTACAAGCCGCTCTATATTCGCAAATTAAACATCAATATGGTTATTCCCCTGTATGTGTTCTGATATGAATAACTAACTTCCGTTTCTCTACTGCACTATATTTGCACATGGCACATGAATAAGGTTTTTCACCCGTATTTGTCCTTATATGTCGAACTAACTTGTTTTTCTGATGCTTTATATTCACACATGGAACACGAATAAGGTCAGTCTCCTGTATGTATCTTTATATGTCGAACTAAAGCACTTTTCTGAGATGTATTATATTCGCAAGTTGCACATGAATATCGTTTTTCTCCTGTATGTATCTTCATATGTTGAACTAAATTACTTTTATCGGCTGTTTTATAAGTGCAAATTGAACATGAATAAGGTTTTTCACCTGTATGTGTCCTCATATGGATAACTAAGTTCTGTTTCTCTACTGCTTTATATTCGCACATGAAACACGAATATGGTCTGTCTCCTGTATGTATCTTCATATGTCGAACTAAAACACTTTTAAGAGCTGTTTTATACTCGCAAATTGAACATGAATAAGGTTTTTCACCTGTGTGGATCTTCATATGTCTAACTAAATAACTTTTCTGAGCTGTTTTATACTCGCAAAATGAACACGAATACGGTTTTTCACCTGTATGTATCTTCATATGTTGAACTAAATAACTTTTCTGAGCTGCTTTATACTCACAAATATAACATGAATAAGGTTTTTCACCTGTATGTATCTTCATATGTTGAACTAAACGACTTTTCTGAGCTGTTTTATACTTGCAAATTGTACATGAATAAGGTTGTTCCCCTGTATGTGTCATCAGGTGTCGAACTAAACGACTTTTTTCAACCGTCTTATACTCGCAATTTGAACAGGAATAAGGTTTTTCACCTGTATGTATGCTCATATGTCGAACTAAATCACTTTTCTTAGCCGTTTTATACTCGCAAATTAAACATGAATAAGGTTTTTCCCCTGTATGTGTCCTCATATGGATAACTAACTTCTGTTCCTCTATTGCTTTATATTCGCACATGGAACACGAATAAGGTCTGTCTCCTGTATGTATCTTCATATGTCGAACTAAAGCACTTTTCTTAGATGTATTATATTCGCAAATTCTACACGAATACGTTTTTTCCCTTGTATGTATCTTCACATGATGAACTAAATTACTTTTCTGAGCTGTTTTATACATGCAAATTGCACATGAATAAGGTTTTTCACCTGTATGTGTCCTCATGTGGATAACTAACTTTTGTTCCTCTACTGCTTTATATTCGCACATGGAACACGAATAAGGTCTGTCTCCTGTATGTATCGTCATATGTCGAACTAAAGCACTTTTCTGAGATGTATTATATTCGCACATGGAACACGAATACGGTTTTTCCCCTGTGTGTATCTTCATATGATGAACTAAATTACTTTTCTGAGCTGTTTTATACATGCAAATTGCACATAAATAAGGTTTTTCACCTGTATGTGTCCTCATATGGATAACTAACTTCTGTTCCTCTACTGCTTTATATTCGCACATGGAACACGAATAAGGTCTGTCTCCTGTATGTATCTTCATATGTCGAACTAAAGCACTTTTCTGAGACGTATTATATTCGCAAATTGTACACGAATACGGTTTTTCCCCTGTGTGTATCTTCATATGATGAACTAAATTACTTTTCTGAGCTGTTTTATATGTGCAAATTGCACATGAATAAGGTTTTTCACCTGTATGTGTCCTCATATGGATAACTAACTTCTGTTTCTGTACTGCTTTATATTCGCACATGAAACACGAATATGGTCTGTCTCCTGTATGCATCTTCATATGTCGAACTAAAGCACCTTTAAGAGCTGTTTTATACTCGCAAATTAAACATGAATAAAGTGTCTGTGCTGTATGTGTTCTTATATGGTTAACTAACTCATGTTTTGCTACTGATTTATTTTTGCAAATAGAACAAGAACTCTTGCCTTCTGTTTCATTTTCACACACCTGGCAAATAAACTGTTCTTTTAAAGTGCTTCCGCTTGTTGCATACGTAGCAAGCAGTTCATCTTTTATATCAACTTCCTCCTGCTTGATATTCAATTCATAATAATCTGCGTTGTCGATAGTGCCTTCGACGACCTCTGGCTGTAAATGTAAGTCTGCTACTACTTTATTTTCTTTAACTTGCATCAGTTGTTCATGTGTGGTGGTGGCCATTGTACTATGCAAATTATTATCAGGTAATTCCTGCTTCACGTCCATTGTGATTCTGAAAACAACATACGCAGCAAAATTTAGTTAGGTTAAGTTACTTATGTTCATTTACAAATTTCCTAGAACTGAGTTCTGATGTGTCTACTTACATTGAACAACATGAAATTCAAAGAAGCAACTTGCAGATATTACCCAACAATAAAAATAATGGATAAGTAACTACACAAACCACCATTTTCCAGGCAAAGTGGATTATCAATTGGAATTCAAAAGAACTACTCATATCTAGAGGGTGTCCCAGAACAGGAGATTAATACAGTAGCAGCTATACAGGGTGTAGAAATGCTTTACGCACCATAGGGATTTCAATGGTAATTTCTTCATATGAAAATATTTGCTTCCCTAATTATATTAGAGCAAACTTGTATTGAAGTTTTTTGTAGAGAAAAAAATTCTGTATCCATTTATGCCAGCATTTGTCATTTTACATTTCGGAAAACCGAAAATTTAAAGAAAAAAATTACCATTTTTAGACAAATCAGTGGTGCCTTGAAATTACTAAATCATCTCAATCATCATCATCATCATCAAGCAGCCCGTTCTGTCCATTGTTGGACATAGGCCTCCCTCATGTGTCTCACTCCTTTCTGTCCTGACCAGCTTGGATCCAGTTGTTTGTAATCCTTTTCAGGTGGTCGGTCCAACGCGTCGGCGGTCTGCCTCTGCTTCGTTTGTCGGCGCGTGGTCTCCATTCCATGATTTAGTAATTTCAAGGCACCGCTGATTTGTCTAAAAATGGTATTTTATTTCTTTAAATTTTCGGTTTTCCGAAATGTAAAATGACAAATTCAGGCTTAAATGGATACAGAATTTTTTTCTCTACAAAAAACTTCGATACAAGTTTGCTCTAAAATAATTAGGGAAGCAAATATTTTCATATGAAGAAATTACCATTGAAATCCCTACGGTGCGTAAAGCATTTCTACACCCTGTATACATACATGCACAGCATACATGCTACCGGTAAAGTATAAAATCAGTCAATCCGCTGATTGCTCAGGAAATCTGCAGAATAGCCAAATTGACAGGTAATTCGCAGATTAACGGCTGTTTTAGGCATTGCACAGAGCGACTAGCATATTTTAGATATTCCGCGGAATACCTTGTTACTTAGGCAAATTGAAGACTGACAAGAAGCAGTCCGCACTTTGACTAGGCGGAATTGTACCATTATAAGTAACAGCTTTTAAGAAAATGCTAAATGTAAAAAAATATTTATTTTTCTTTAAACTGAAAACTACATGTTAAAAGAAACACACATTCACATAAGTAACAAAAAATACCGGGTGGCCATAAATATCTGATATCACATTACCTTTGGAATCAACACCGCTTTATTAAAGTGATGAATCCAACTAACTTAATGTCATCACAACTAAAATTCCTATCTGTCAAAAATTATTACAGATTGCAATAAGTAATGAAGTTAGAACAGGAAACTTTTATAATCGAGTCGTAGGCTAAACTGCAGAATCCGGGGCACATTCCCCTCCTCTTATTCAGTGGCGTAACAAGACGGTTTGGCTCCGGTGTGCAAGAATAAATTATAGCCGCTGTAGACAAGAAGTTTCAGAAAAAAGAAGGGGGGGGGGTAATTTTTGGTCATGCAACACTTTAAATTTAAAAGAAAATTAATAAGCTCTGTTATTAAAATGAAAGGTTACTTACTGCAAAATAAAACACATTTAGATGTTTCAATCTTTTATTAAATATAACATAATAATAATAATCCCATTATTCCCTATTGGGACATACGGTATTCGTATATTCTCTCCAGTTGTCATTTTCCTTTGCTATTTGGCTTAGTTGTGCTATAGTCTTTCCTGTCTCTTGTTTTACAGTTCTCCTCCACGTTTTTCGTGGGCGTCCTCTGTTTCTGAAACCCTAAAGGTTCCAATCAAAACTTTTCTGCAAATTTCAGTTTAATTTTTTTCGCAACGTATGCCCTTACCATCCATATTTTCTTCTCCTAATTTCTATATTAATGTCCACCTGATTTGTTCGGTCTTAAAGATCTTTGTTTGAAATAATGACTGGCCACCAAACACCTATTTACAAACACCTGCAATTTCTGCTTTACCAGTTCTGTAACCGTACACGATTCCGACCCATAAAGTAGAACAGGTTTTACCATTACATCAAACACTCGCAAAATATAACATGAAACATAAAAATACATATTAAAATACAAAAACAAAAACCACGTAAAAGGAATACAAATTTAAATAATTACATACCAAGAAAAGTTAAATATATAGATATATAAATATGTAGGTAGGTATAGCACTTTAATTAAACTTTCTTTTGCGAGACTTTGCTAAAGCTAACATATCTATCAGTGAAATAAAATCAAGAGTACTGGCTCTTACTTTCTCGATACTCAGTAATGCAAAACTCTTTAGGCGTATTTGGCTCATCTTACTCAGCAAAAAGTTTTTAATAATTTTTAATTTAGAAAAAGATCTCTCAGTGGAGGCTGTAGTAACGGGATGTAAAAAATAGGATATAAGCTGTATACAAATCTGGAAAGCTAGCCTATGATGTGTGATTAGACAGACATTTTTCTCCCGCTTCATTCACTGATAAGCAAGATTTAATACTAGTTGCGTACGAAGATCGAAATTGTACAATTTGCTTTAGTAAGCCGTTATCGAGATCAGTTTCATACGTAGTTTGAAGTAATTTGGCACTCTCTATGACCTCTGTATCTGAGGCAATCGTCAGAAATTTCCGGTTTAAAATTTTGAATTTACAGTATGTTACTATGCACTATGAAATCTAAGAATCACAAACACACACTAGAGCTGGAACTTGTAATCTACTCAAAAGGAGAAAAGACTGCGCGCTCAAAAGAGCCCAGTGGCGCTCACGTATAATGGTCTGTTGCAGCTTTGAACCACTATTCTAGGAAAACTTTTATTTTCACTAAAAACTCCGCTACCGCGGCGCCCATATAGATTCGGCGCCGGGGTCTAGGACATTTCGCCGTCGCCATTTCGCCGTCGCCGTTTCGCCGTCGCCGTTTCGCCGTCGCCATTTCGCCGTCTGCCATTTCGCCGTCGCCACTTCGCCGCCGACCACTTCGCCGTCGCCGTTTCGCCGTCGACCATTTCGCCGTCAACTTGAAAGCGGAACAAAGACCGTGCTGCCAAATAATTATACTTTAATTTATTTTTATACTTTAATGTAATGCAACCTTCACTTTATTTATTTGGACATTAATTTGTTTGCTTATAAACTATCATCTTTGTTAATTTAATAACATAACTTAATAATATACTAATTGTACTCCGTTGCCGGAAGAAAATGCATATTAAGTTTAATAATTTCTATTGTACTTAAACAGCAAGTATACAGTAATATTTAAATTGTAAAGTCACATATATACAGGGTGGTTCAAATTTATTTCGGGAAACTTTAGGAATACACAAAACACTTCTAAATAAAGCGGAAAGCGTTAATCAACTTATATCGAAAACGTATAATAAGCGAGATGTAAGACGTTGAAGTTGAGTTAAAAAATCTGGTGTAATACACTCACACAACTTCCTTTTACAGTGATCTTATAATTAGCAAAAAATTTGATTTTTAATTTTTAAGCATTTGTCAAAAATTTTCAAAAATCACAAATACTACAAAAACTGTACAAAATAGAGCGTTAGTTGAAGAGATAAATTTTCTCTAAAAGTTTAAGCTGAATTCAAAAATGTAATAATAGACCGGATGTGGGTGTTCTATTTCAAATAGGAGTTAATTAAAAAAATGTAAAAAAAATAAAAGAAACCCGTTTCAGAAGTATTCAACTGGAAAATCACCTACCTCACATCACAACACAATAAAAATGTAAAGTTTTAAAAAAGAGTAGATCACTAAAATCATCATAACGGCCATACTACCATAATAGTTATTAAGGTACCAAGGGCATTATGAGTAAAATAAGAGCCCAAGATTGTTAGTGTACTAACCGAAGGTTTTGGCCCGAGGTGTGTACAACAATCGCGGGCTCTTAGCTCATAATGCCCGTGGTGCTTTCAAGGTTTTATGTCCTACTAATTTTCTTACTTAATTCATATTCATATTCAATTCATATAATTACTATGATATAGTATTTAAGATTGATCTAGTTAGCTGATCTAAGTTAGATTTGTGACATTAGCTGAGCTGTCATTACTTTTCATTGTGACAGTGGTGCATAATAAAGTTGTATCCATGGAAACAAACACTGTTAATTTTTCATAATAACCCTAGTGTTCTTATGAAGAAAATAATTGCCCTGGAGCTTTATTTTGTATCTAAGATACCTTAAAATAGTGTCATTAATTTCAATTAATGTACTGGTAGGACATAAAGAGAATTTTCTAATCCAAATCATTATAATGACTACCATGTGCATGATAAAAGGTTTAGCAAAAAGTAACAAGTATGATCATTACCATCAACAACTAATCAGACGGTTTAATGCATATAAGAAGTGTAACTTTAATAACCTTTAACGTCTTCCTAATGGGAAATAAATGTGAATAATATTTTAAAGCTATTAAAGATTTCGAACATGTATCATTTAAAACATGTAAAACTTTGATTCCATGTTTTGCTTAGATATGGGTAAGTGAAAAAGTGTTTTTTAAGTCGGAAATGTAAAATAATCTACGGCGAAATGGCGACGGCGAAATGGCGACGGCGAAACGGCGACGGCGAAATGGCGACGGCGAAATGGCGACGGCGAAACGGCGACGGCGAAACGGCGACGGCGAAATGGCGACGGCGAAATGGCGACGGCGAAACGTCCCATTCCGTCGGCGCCGAGGTTCTTCGCACCCCCTGCACATATGATAGTTACGCCACTGCTCTTATTGCATTTTATTACATTACATAGGTACCAATACTGATGGTAATTGAAATATAATGCTAACCAACATTTATAAGTAGCTAATTCATGGCTACCTGGATCTCAGATATTTATGGCCACCCGGTACATTGTTGCAAGAGAGAGATTTATCTCTTACAATTGCATCATTTTTTATGCATATCTGAGTACAACTGCACTTCATCATTCATTCTTACCGTCCATTGCTAGATAACTTTATCACACCAAACCGTGGTAAACTAATTTCCTTTTAGAGCACATGTTTAAAGTCTAAGAACCTTGTTACAAGATATCAAATTCTTGCTGTTGTAACTTTTTAAAGAATACCTGCCTGTACCAATTTTGAAGTAACCTTCACTTTAAGATATTACGCATACCCATGATGTTTTTGTGATCTGTTCTTCTTCTGTCTAAAGCTGGTACAGGTAGGTGTAACTGCATTTTCTTCTAGATCAGCACTTTTAAACATCTTGGACGAAGTAGGCAGTATTTTATTTGCTTGTATTTTTTTAATAATTATTTTTAGTTCCACTTCCAGAGTCAGTCTTTTGAACACAGTGTGGACAATTTATGTCATCACTCTTCCCTCTTTTACTACAATATATTTCCTGCCAGGGGTGCCAGATCGTGTCAAGAAGAATTCGTTAGCTTCATCTGAAAAATTCGTGAGAAATCGTGATATTTCGGAAATGGATGAGATTTGAAACTATGGATGCAAATTTAAAAAAAAGCTATTTTAAAATTAATAAAATATGGAGTATATGTTTCAGATTTATTAAACATTGAGTATATAGGTTGTACATACTTACATAAATAACTGCAAGAGAATTATAAACATTTTAAATAATTGCCATAAATAAAAAAAGAAATTAATATAAAGTAAATAATCTTAAATGAACTAAATATTTTATTATAGAAATAACACATGCATTCTGAGAGATTATTTCCAATCCTTATATGTGCATTGTTGTTATAAAATTCTTTTATTATTTTTACCAATGCTGGTTCAACTTCTAAATCCCTAAGAGCTTCCCAACAGTGTTGAATCCAGGGGGTGACCGGGGGTGAAATTCCCCCCCGAGCATAACAAAATTCCCCCCCGGAAACATTACCACTTCATATTCATGTTTCTTTAAATCTATAAAATAATGGGCGGATTGCGGTGGAATAGGTAAAAATACCCCCCAGACGTTTCATCCCCCCCCCCCCCCCCCCCGGAGTAATCAGTCTGAATTCAACACTGCTTCCCAAAGTTTTAGTCTCGGAATCGAGTCATAGGCCTTCTCTAAATCTATGAATGCTAAGTGTGTTTCTTCATTTATTTCATTTCGTTTTTCAGTCAGCTGTTGTATTATAAAGAGATTATCTACACAAGATCTATCCGACATAAATCCACTTTGATCTTCACTGATTTTACCAATGGTATCTTCCTGCAACCTATTTTTAATAATCTTGCCAAATAATCTGCTCATTGTGCAATTTATACTTAGGCCTCTATAGTTGTTCGGGTCATTTCGTTTCCCTTTTTTTATACAACGAGATAATATATGACGTCTTCCATTCTTTGGGTAGTTTATTTTCTCTGAGGCACATATTGATAAGATGTGTTAGTTGTTTAATTAAATTATCTCCTCCATATTTTATCATTTCAGCCACTATCCCCCCGGGGCCTGGAGATCTCCCGTTTTTCATTGAAGCAACACTTTTCTTGACTTCTTCTGTTGTAACTGTTATATATTCATCCGGCTCTGCTTGATCTTTGACTTCCTTTTGGAATGGTTCTCTTTTCTCTATTAATAGACATTCGTAGTGTTCTTTCCATTTTGGCATTGTGATATTTCCATGGTGTCTTTCGTTTCGGTTATTTTTCATTGTTTTTAAACATCTCCATACCTCGGTCGACTGAGATCCTCCTATTTTACTCTCTATTTCGCTGCATTTTCTTTCCCATATTTCACTTTTCTCTCTTCTCACCCTTTCTCTTACTCTTCTTTGAAGTGATTTGTACTGATTCCAGTTTTCTTGTGTATTATGGCTAAGCCAGTTAGTATACGCTGTGTTCTTGACCTTTATTATTTCTTCAGCCTCGCTTGTTAACCATGGTGAATGTCGAGAATTTTTATGTTTTAGACCTAATGCTTCATTGGACGCCTGATGAATGGCTTTTGCTATCCTTTCATATTCCTTTTCAATGTTTGTCATACCTTCAGTAAGACTGAGTTGGTGGTTTAGTTTTCTCTGATATAGATATCTTATGCTGTGATCATGGATTAGTTGAATGTTGTATTCAGGATATAGTCGTGTTTTATGTCGATCGTTTTCGTTTATATTTTTATTTTTATTCTGTCTATTAACAAACTGGCAGGCTATTTTTGAAACTAGTAAATGATGGTGGGATCCACAAACTGCTCCTCTTTTTACTATGACATCTCTTACGATTTCTGAACTTTTTTGTTTTGTTATAATGTAGTCTATGATGGATTTTTGATTTAATGATGGTCTTATCCATGTATACTGGTGGATACGTTTATGTTGAAAGAAAGTATTATTGACTCGTAAATCGTATTGTTTGCATAGACTTATAAGCCTTTCACCATTATCATTGGTCTGAGGATCGCCAAACTGTCCGACAACATCATCATTTCCCCTTACACCCACTTTTCCATTCAAGTCTCCTGCAATAATTAGTGATTGCTGGTTCTTAACTATATTTAGTTGTTCACTTAAGGACTGGTAGAATTCATCCTTTTCAACGAAAGTAGAGTCATCTGTAGGGGCATACACCGATAAGACCACCCATTCTCGGCCAAAACGTTTGAATTCAATTTTTATAAGTCTATCACTTATATATTCAATATTTGAAACATGCGGAAATAGTTTTCTTTTAATTAATATGGACACTCCCGATTTAGCTCTCTGGGATTTGGGTACACCAGACCACACATGTACATAGTTGCCTAAATTTTCAGTTCCCTGTCCCTTTTTCTTGAGCTCTGTTAAACATGCTATATCTACTTTGTATTTTGTTATTTCCGAGATTACTTCTTTTGTTTTTGTTGCGATGCCTTGTGGCGATATTCATTGTCCTTTTCGATTGCTTATGTCGTTGTCGTTTACATCCGTCCGAGTTCCGAGGCTTTTGTTTAGGTTTTAGGAAATAATCTCTCAGATGCTTTTTATCCATCAAAAGGTCTTCGGCAAGGCTGTAGTCTCTCACCAATTTTATTTAATCTATATTTAGAAGTTACATTAAGAGAATGGAAAAAGAAATGTAACCGAATGGGTGTACCGATTGGAGATAACCACATTCGCAGTATCAACTTTGCCGACGTTCAAGTCATTATTGCCCAAGAGTCCTTCGATTTAGAATTTATGCTCAAACGACTCCACACCGCATATAACGAATGGGGTCGTAACATAAATATTAATAAAACTGAATATTTAGTAGTTAACTCCGATGCCAATTACCTGGTTTTGATTATTGAAGACTCATATATCAATCAAGTGAATGAATTTAAGTATCTCGGTGCGAATATAACTAAAGAGGGCTTGGGTCAGGCTGAAGTAAAAAAGAGAATAGAAAAAGCCCGAAACGTCTTAGGAAGCCTCAACTCTGTATGGTGGGATAAGAACATCGCACGGAAAACAAAGCAAAGAATTGGGAAAACAATGGTAGAGTCTGTTTTAACATATGGCTGTGAGGTTTGGACTTTGAATGCTGACACTAAAAGAAAGCTCCTAGCGGTAGCGATGGATTATCTGAGGAGAAGTGCAAGAATATCTAGACTACAGAGAGTGCGGAATGAAGACGTGAGAGTACTAATGAGTTCACAGGAAACGGTTCTCCAGCGAATAGAAAAAAGAGGACTCAAATGGTTTGGGCATCTTCTACGTATGAATGACCAAAGATGGCCTAAACAGATACACCAATGGAGGCCGCCAGGACAAAGGAAAAGAGGCCGGCCAAGGAGATCTTGAAACGAAGGAATGAGGAAATTTATGGAAGATCGAGATTTACAAGAGGAAGATGCTCAGGATAGAAATAGATGGCGTTTAGGTGTGGGAACGCAGCTGCAAGCTGTTTAAACCCATATATATATATATATATATATATATATATATATATATATATACATGCATTCTAAAAATAAAAATATGGCTAAGTATACAGGAAAAAAAAATTTCGACTACTCAGAATCTGAGTCCGGGGTGACTGGTTTGGATGGATAAAGTATTTGACTGTTCATTTCTTTAATTACAACTGTGCTTATTTTGAAATTATGTAAATACCTATTTCTTGAAAGAAGTTTTAAATCCGCTTTCAACTGCAACTTGCAACTTCTTTATGTTAACCGTAGATGGCAGCAGTATTTGATGATAATTAAGGTCATTAAATCACTTTGGCTACGCTAACACAGGTAGGCATATATGTATTATACATATATTGCTAGTAGGGCCTCGGAACGCCCGAAAAAATTACGGCGCCGACACAGTTTCACTTAGAGTATAACGCGTCTCGTGCGCGTACGTGAGAATTCGAACTTCGCCTTTATAAGCGAATTTTAAACTTTACCACTTCCCCATTGGGCGGACGACGCCGCCGCGCTTGCGCACAGCTCACGATTATACATTGAAAAGTTGGTAGTCTGTCCCACTTCCTACGTGAGCTTCCCACTCATAGCCGCTATCAATATAGTAAGTATTAGATATATACATATATCTACGTGCATTTCGATACAAATTGCGTGGACTTTAAACGTACGGATGATTTCTGTTCAGTTTAAAATTTAGGCGCATAATTTTGAATTTCCCGCCTTTGCACACCACTAGCATCATTTTAAAGTCATAAAAATAGAGTATGCTGACATTTAAAGCGCCGACACAGAGGAGCCATTCTCATTTAGAGTATTATTCTGTGCCTGTAGGCCATTCAGTAAACACAAAAACATTTTATTTTATTTTAAGTTGGCATGTGCATGCTATTTTTGTACTATGGATTCTGTATTTTGTTTTGCAAAGATTTTCACACCTGTATACAGATTTGAATTTAAAAATGACAATTTAACTGGTGTCATTGTCAACCAATGGCATTCTTTAATTTCAAAATAAGCTACCAATCGAACGATTATTTTAGTGACAATAATTCGAGGAGCTTTATTTCAGCGACAATTTTTTCTGTAACTAAAGTATGATCAAAACTTATTTTCATCTAGTATGGCTATAGAATATTTTTTTATTTATGATTACAACTGTTTATTCTTATACGTCAAACTTGACATTTGATTTTTAAGTGATTTATAGTTGGATTCATGAATTAGGAACTGATTCATAGTCATACTCGATGAAAATAATTTTTGATCGTACTATATTTGACATTAGAAAATTCAAAAAATATATTAACTGTTTAGTTTCAAACACATTTATTTTTAAATCTTACAAATTATAAAAATGCTTCAAACATCTTCGAACAATTCTTACATTATTTATAATAATTAAAGGTACAATTACTATAAACATTTGGGGTTATAGAATGTGGTCTGTCCCCTAAAATTTCTTCTGAAAAGCTTCCGGGTGCCCTGCCTGCTGAAACTGTTTCTGAAACATTTCCGGATGTTCTGAGCTCTGTAATAATTTTCGAATGGTGTTCCGCATCCATTTGGAGATATGGTCGAATTGATCCTACTGAACTATGTCCAGTAATTTTGATAATTTGTTGTTCGGGGATTCCAGCTTTTGCTAACTGGGAAACGGCTGTAGATCTTGTGGAATGGTTAGTTACCTTCTTGTTTTTAATGTCAATACCAGCTTTTTCTGCGCTAATTTTAGTCCATTTGTTCATTTCGTTGATTCCAACTGGAGAGTTCTTATTCCACGAAGAACTTTCATTTGCCTTCCAGAAAGGATTTTTGGTCAAAACAAGTCGGTCGGTTGTGATATTTGAACTTCTTTTTTCCAACATTTTATGCAAAAGCCTAAAACTGTGAACGTGTTTATTTTTGCTACAATGAAATTTTCGAAAACTCACCTTACTGGACACAAGTTTGGGTCCATCATATTGGTTACTAACCATTTCGAATCGCTCATACGACGATTTCCTCCTTGACATGTTTTAGAAAAAATGGGATTGTATTCGTATCTTCCAGTAAGGTTGCCAAAATTATCCATCTCTTGTTTGAAATAATGCACCAAACATTTTACCCCTTCACCGCCTCGCCATGCCAGTTCGCGAGCAGCTATCAGGAAAAATTTTATCTGCAGACCCAACGGATCATCTTCGTACCATATTGTGATCATCTTATTGTACTCAATTTCCAGTCGAGCCACAGAGCTTTCTTTTCTATTGCCAGTATATACTTGCAGTTGTCGTCTTTTTGAATCTCTAGCACTTCTAGCTCCCTTGAATTCAATTCCGGTGAATGGATTAATCACTATATTGAATTCTTTACAATATTTTTTCTGCAGAAGTTTTGCGGTACAATTTCACATTGTTTTTATCACCGTCTCCTTTTAATCGGCACCATTTTTGCGCTTCATATTAAAAGCGTAGTCTGTAAGTAATTCGTTTAGATGGAATGCCAAAACTTGAGTTTGGAAAGAACATTTTCTCGCTTCACAAAACTTCGAAAACTGCGCCCAACAGGATTTCTGTGCAACTTTAGTATTCTTTGGCTTATTTTGCTCCACTAACTTATTAATTACATCCAAACTAACTTCACTAAAACGTTTTGAATCCATTAATAACAAATAAATTGGATTTTCTTTTTAGAAAAGTTTTGTTTGTTTATTTGTAAAAATGTTGCTAGGATCGGTTACTATGGATACAATTCAAAAGCCACTAGCTTTGTGAAATTGCTTAGTACAGATAATAGACAGGAAGCCGCATTTGTAAGAAATCCGTGCGACCGCGATGGGTTTTCAAAATGGCGGATGGTTGTTTCCTCTTGGCAGTGGCGTATCATATCGAGAGGGTGCATGTGCAGCAAACAATTTCAACAGTTTTATTAAGTGCACTTTACACTATGTGATTTATAACTACATGTGAGTTTGTGTGACTTCAGTCACTGTCTGTAATTTAAATTGCTTCCTCAGATTGTGTGATTACAAATAATGACCCCATTATACGTTCCCTTCTATGCCCATGACTATTGTTGTGTACAAGTACGTATGACAAGTGACATGTTCAGAGAAATTATCTCTCTATTTGAAGTGAAAAGTAATATTAATACTTACTGATGGAATGTAATGCCCAAAGTCCTGGTATTTGGGGTCTGAGAACAGCCAAAATTAGTCTCAAACTAACTAAAACCCACAACTGTCAAACCAGTATGACACCTCATTAGTCATACATGGGTTTTCAAAATGACCATTTCCGTCGCCTAGATGTTACAGCTAAGTTACCGCCGTGTGGGGTCCGGCGCCGGGCTTAGACCCGTAGAATAGTCCCACGGTATGTCCTGCCTGGCATAAGAGGCGACCTAAAAGGACAGCACACACATTTACACATACACTCAATAAACACATCTACACAACATGTACACGGGGTCAGGGAAGACCGGTATCTCCGTTTTTCAAGAAGTATCGAGGTGGGGCCCGTGTTGGGTTGATCTGGCAGTGGTAGCTGGCTTAGAAACCAGGTATGGCACACCTGGGCCGACGGGTAGTATAGGGGCCCACCCTTTCCTAACCAGCGTAGGGGGCTGCCCTTTCAACCGTCGAAAAATCCCGTGGTATGTAGTAGTGCCAGGTGGTGCCTGGAATAGGGCCCTGCTGCGTATCTCGGGGGGCTTCGTCAGCGACGGCCCAGACCTCCTAATCGGGACCAGCTCTGCTATGATATTTCGCGGAAACTGGTACACGGAGGACCCCAACCCCAAATCAATCACTCATACTACTTCACGCACACTAACACAGAACAAGTACAAACAGAAACAAAATACACACCATCCCCAAAACTTAAATATGGAAGAACAAAACATGGATTATGGTTCAAACGTGCCACAAAACCTGGAGCACCCTAGCTCCAAAAAAGTAACAGAGGAAGGCTCCGAAATAAATTCGGAGAAAGAGGAACTGCTTCTCGGGTCATCAGGCAGCGAATCCGAGGGGAAGACTAGCGTTTCCCCCATGGATAAAGCAGCTAGGGAGGCCCGTCGCAAAGAGAAGCGAAAGGAAAATAAGCGTAAGACCAGGACGCTTAAGAGGCGAGAAGAGAGGGCAAAACGGAGGTAACTGCGGGAAGGCCAGGGTCCATCGGCCCAGGCAAGCCAGGCAGAACACTCTTCCCAGGAAGCGGCTGACAAGGGTCCTAGGGAAGCAAGTCCAGGCGACTCTCCAAAGAGTGGCCAGGGCCAGCAACCTAGGAGCCCATGTAAGCTGCAGAGACAGCCCTCGGGAAAAATAAGAGGTCCGGAGGCGAGGAGAGCAAAAGGGGCTGCTGCACGCAAACCCATAGAGCTCATCACGCACTCCATGGGACGAGTCAGGGTAACGGAAGGCCAACCAGGTCCTTCAGGTACCCGACCGACCATTAAGAGACCGAGGAGTGATGACACTCCCCCAGAGGCAGTGAAAAAAAGGCGAAAAAGCTTACCGAAGCAAGCAGGGAAAGCCAAGGCTTGTCATCCTTTGAGAAAAACCACGGCTAAGTCCCAGCGAGCAACGGAGCCGAAGCCGCCTAATAGGGAAAACCAGGTTGTAATCAGGTTTGACCGACCAGATGGCCAGGTTCTCCCAAAGGAAGCTGAGGCAATTAGAGCGAACATAGTTGCCGAGATGTTCAGTGCCATGGCAGGCCCTGAAGGGGGTCCCCAGGGGCCAGAACTCCGGTTTAGGAACTCAGGACTAGTGAAACCAGGCTGGTTCTTAGTCACTGCCCAGGACGACACCTCAGCAAGATTGCTGGAGGGCTGGACACCTCTCAGTGCCGAGGGAGTTACCTTTGCCCCAACAAGGGCATCGGAGGCACCATGGCCAGAGAAGTTGGGTTTCTGGCTCAGAAGCCAAGAGGAGGTTGACCTGGAAAAGCTGAGGCAGATGCTTTCCATGCAGAACCGCTCACTAAGAGTGGAGCAATGGAGGCATGTTCAGACGACAGGAGGACCAGGAGGGTGGTTCTTGACCTTCATGGTCAGCGGAGATACTGTCCGAACTCTGGAGGAGTCTAGGTGGCAGCTCTACTACCAGTTGGTTACTCTCGCAGTGCGAAGGGTGCCGACGTGGAGTGGAACAGTCCGCCAGGACTCTTCTGAGGCCGCCGCGTCAAAGCAGGCCAAGAAGGACAACTGAAAGAACCACAGCCCCCGCACCATTAACTCCCCATAATGGATTTACTGCGGGTAAGTCAGATCAATCTTCAGCACAGTAGGGGTGCTACGGCAGAGCTGATGAGCGCCCTAACTGGCAGGAGAGAAATAGTCCTCATTCAAGAACCGTATGTTTACAGGAATACGGTCAGGGGACTGAGGATGGCCAACTACGATGTAGTGGTAGGCGAGGAAGTAAACGATCGACCCAGGACCTGTATCATGGTGTCCAGGGATCTCAGCATGGTACCACTACCGCAGCTGGGAACCAAGGACCTCACTGCAGCGGTTCTGGAGTATCAGGTAGGTGGTAGAAACCATAAGGTAGTAGTAGGAAGCGCCTATTTTCCCTCGGATGACGCGCGTATACCTACGGAGGAATTCGAACGCTTAATATCGTTTGCGAGAGATAAAGGTCTTCCCGTAATTGTCGGATGTGACGCCAATGCACATCATTCGGTGTGGGGGAGCTCAGACATTAACCCTCGGGGCGAAACCCTACTAGAATATTTGGCGTCCACGGATCTTGAGATAATGAACAAAGGTACAGAGCCCACTTTTGTCAATAGCATCCGAAAGGAGGCAATTGACACTACAGTGGCCTCTAGGTGTTTTTCAATCAATATTGAAAACTGGAAAGTGACGTCGGATATCGTGACATCTGATCATCGTATGATCAGAATGGAAATGAATTCCGACAAGCCTCTGGAAATTCCCTACGGAACCCCAGGGCAACAGACTGGGAAAGCTATCGTTCCAGTCTCGTTCGCCAAGAAGGCCAACCAGAGGAAGGTATATGCACAAAAGAACAATTAAGTAACGACGTAGAGCAACTGGCAAGTAAAATTGTCTCAGCTTATGAGGAGGCTTGTCTTCTCAGGGAGGCTCGAGTTCGTAGGGTACCATAGTGGACCGGCACTCTAGCCGATCTGCGCAAGGAATCCAGGCGAATCTTTAATCGAGCTATCAGAGAAGGGACACAGGCCTCATGGGACATTTTCAAAATGGCCAGGAATAGGTTTAAAAATAAATTAAGGCGCAGCAAAAGATCTAGCTGGCAGAAATACTGTGCAGAGTTAAACTCAGTATCAGACTCTGCTAGACTGATGAAAATCTTAAGCCGCGAAACTAGTCAAACAGTAGGAGCGCTAAAAAAGGCCGATGGGATGTGGACAACATCCAGAGAGAAGTCGTTACAACACCTCCTGGAAGTCCACTTTCCAGGAGACGGCGCCATCCAGTTAGCACCCATAGCGGAACAGTAACCAGTTCCTATAGAGAACTGGCAGTTTGCTGAGGGAATTATAACGGAAGGTGCAGTCACATGGGCAGTACAGGAGTTTGATCCCTTTAAGTCGCCGGGGCCAGATGGGATCTTCCCAGCAATGCTTCAGAAAGGCCTGGATATCCTTCTTCCACATATAGTAAGGGTATATAGGGCCAGCGTAGCAATGGGATGGGTCCCAGAACAGTGGAAGGCAGCCAGAGTGGTCTTTATTCCCAAGACGAGAAGGGAGGACTACACAACTGCCAAATCATTTAGGCCCATTAGTCTTACATCCTTTCTTTTAAAGACCTTGGAAAGGATCATTGATAGGCATCTAACGGAAAGGGTAATAAGAACACACCCATTCCACAGGAATCGGCACGCATACAGACGTGGAAGATCTACCGAAACTGCACTCCACGCTGTCGTGCACAAGGTCGAAAGGGCACTACACTATAAGGAAGTGGCCCTTGCAGTACTTTTTGACATTGAAGGCGCATTTGACAAGGCAAGAACGGCTACAATATGTCAAGCCTTACAGGCCAGGGAAACCCCTCCCGTTCTGGTCAGTTGGGTGAGAACAGCACTGGAGAAAAGAACCGTGACGGCAAACCTAGGGGACTGTTCAGTGAGGGCCAGGGTGACGGGAGGTTTCCCGCAAGGCAGTTGCCTCTCACCTCACCTGTGGTGTCTTATAATGGACGGTCTACTGGGATGCCTAACGGAAGAGGGCTTCTATGCACAAGCATACGCAGACGATGGACTGGTACTTGTTACTGGCAGGTTCCTAAACATCGTTTGCGATAGAATGCAGGTAGCTTGCAGGATTATTGAAAGATGGTGTGAAGAGAAAGGTCTGTCGGTAAACCCACTAAAGACTGAGATCATTCTCTTCACAAAAAGACGAAAACTTCAGGGTCTGAGGATACCCATTATGTACGGAAGACCACTTGCATTAGTGCAAGAGGTCAAGTACCTGGGGGTAATCCTCGACAGCAAATTAAGTTGGAGGTCGCATGTCGACAGGACGATTAAGAAGTCGACAACTACCTTATGGCAGTTGCGCAGAGTTATAGGCAAGAACTGGGGGATCAACCTCAAGATTCTGCACTGGCTCTACACATTGGTAGTAAGGCCAAGAGTTCAGTACGGCTCAGTGGTCTGGTGGCCTAGTGTAAAGCGCCCCAGTATTTCCGTAAGATTGGCAAAGGTCCAACGACTAGCCTGTCTCGGAATTACAGGAGCAATGAGGACAACCCCAACAGCCGCACTGGAGGTAATATTGGGACTCCCGGGCCTCGACACTTGGATAAAAAGAGAGGCCATGGCTACCCACCTCAGAATGCGGGATACGGGGCTATGGAATGACCAGGGAGTTCGCACGGGCCATGCTAGGATCGCCGATATGGCTGCTAGAGAAATACCTCTATCAGCCTACAGGGTAACCGAAGCAGAGGACCGGCTAAGGTTAGAAAAAGGATTCTCTCTTACTATCCCAACAAGGGAACAGTGGGACCAGAAAGGGTTAAGTTCCAGTCGAATGCCTTGATATGCTACACGGATGGTTCTCGAGTGGCGGAAAGGCAATCCTCTGGAGCAGGAATTTATATGGAAGGCCGGGGGGTGCAAGAAAGCTATGCTTTAGGAAGATTCACCACGGTATTCCAAGCAGAAGTTTATGCCATCCTATCGGTGGCAACAAGGAACGAGGTTAGGATATCCCCAGAGCAAAAAATTTATATTTGCTCCGACAGCCAAGCCGCACTAAAAGCAATCTTCTCGGCCAGGACAAGATCAGCTTTTGTCCAGGTATGTGGAGATGCTTTAGCCGAATTGGCAAGGGAAAAGGACGTCGAGCTCATCTGGGTCCCGGGACACACGGGGGTCCAAGGCAACGAGAAGGCGGACGAACTAGCCAAACTCGGAGCCGGGGGAAACTTGTTTTGGACCGGAACCTTTTTTGGGTATAACAAGGCAGCAGGTCTCAGCAGCCCTAACCGGGTGGGCCTACAAGACCAGCGAGGAAAAGTGGAAAGGATACAGGGGCTGTCGTCAGGCAAAGTACCACATAGCGGGATTTGATTCAAAGAAATCGGTCTGGCTAATGGGAAGGAGCCGAAGAACCACAAATCTTTTGATAGGGATCTTGACAGGCCACTGTAAACTAAAGAGACACCTAACACTGATAGGAGTAGAAAAAGATCCCATCTGCCCAAGATGTGGGAGGGACGAGGAAACGTCCTTTCACTACTTGGGAGAATGGGAAGCGTACCAGCGACTGAGGTATAGAACCTTTGGAGTACCTACGCTTCGAATGGAAGAATTGAACTCCCTATCCTGGGCTGAAATTCTGATCTTCATTAGAAAATCAGGAAGGTTTAAGCAGGGAGAAAAGCCCATCGAAGAGGATGATAATTAAGGCGGTTGAGGGGATGGCATGGGGTTGGCAAAAAGGGCCTATGGTGGCCTACTTGCTAGACTTCGGTCTCCCCACAACTACTACTACTACTACTACTACAGCTAAGTTAAAAGAAATGCGCCTTCCTGTCTATTTTCTGTTCTAAGTGAAATTATAATTTTAGTGTTAGGAGTACCTACTTTTATTGACCATTTTCAATAATTTAAAAGTTAAGTTGTCAAGACGAATAGGACTCTAGGTCAAAATATTGCCGACAATTTTTGCTCTTCTGATTGTCTCGTTTAATAATAATAATAATAGTCTTTATTTTTCAACATACATGCCAAGATGTACAAAAAAAGGAATTACAACGTACGTTGAAAAATCTTAAGGCGTAAACTCAAAATACGTGCCATGCAGACACGCATTTGGTTTTCAGTTTAAACCTTAATAATCTTAAACTTAAACTTAATCAATTATTATATTAAATAATTGCTCTCCCTGTTGCTCTAATAAACAATAAATCTAAAAAGGAAACACAAAATATGATATTTTAAGATTCATATCTCATTTCTGCAAGTAATTTTTTTTAGCTTGATTTTGAATGATCTACAGGTACATGATTTCAATTCAGCAGTTAATTTATTATAGATTTTGTAAATCTGGAATGTACAGTCGCGGCCATAAAAACCGGGACAGTTTTTTTGACCTAATTTTCAAAATGCGAAAAGAAGTGCTGACTCTGACAATTCCAATTAATGAATGTCATCAAAAGTCATTATTCAGATCTAAACAATGACTTTTGATGACATTTATTAATTAGAATTGTCAATGTCAGCACTCTTTTCGCGTTTTGAAAATTAGGGCAATAAAACTGTCCGGGTTTTTATGGCCGCGGCTGTAAATGACCGTAAGTAGGTAAGGTGTCAGGTAAGACGACCCCCACTCCTTCTGCTTTTAGCCCCTCCCCTGTGTCATGTGACAGGAGACGGTGTGTTGATGCAGGGGTGACGGTGAGGGGGGTCGAGCAATGGCCTCAGAGGGGTGCAAATCTGTAATGAGACGTTCCCCCTCCTTCTCCCTTTTCCCTCCCCCTGTGTCCCCGCAGTGTTACATATAATGTACGTGTAACTAGAGAAAATTCCTAGATTTAAATAAGTAAATGTGACGACGTTACGTCATGACCCCTGTGTCATGTGACAGGAGATGGTGGTGTGTTGATTTACGGGGTGACGGTGGGGGATCGAGCAGTGGCCTCAGAGGGGTGGCAAATCTGTAATGAGACTTTCTCCCTCCTCCCTTTTCCCTCCTCCTGTTTCTCCACAGGGTTACATATAAGGTATATGTAACTAGAGAAAAATCCCTAGATTTACTTACTTACTTACTTATCCGTCCTCTTCTACCGCATCGCAGTGTAGAGGTTTAGGAGATAAACTTTTTCCAAGCTCTCCTATTTTGAGCTAGTCTTTTTGCTTCGCGCCAGGTGGTGTCCATCAGAGTTCCATGACTTCCGTGGTCTTCCCCTAGATCTTTTTCCTAGCACGCCCAGTTCACTTACAATTTTAGGTAGTCTATTATTGTCCATTCGCCAAACGTGACCCGCCCACCTTAGTTGGTTTGTCTCTATTTCAGATAGGATGGGTTTAACGTTTAGTTCTTCTTTTATAGTTTCGTTCCGGATCCTGTCACGTCTTGTCTTTCTTAATATGCTCCGAAGGAAGCGCATTTCAGCCGATTGTATACGGGATTTCGGTTTAATTGTGAGGCACCATGATTCCGATCCTTACATTAAGGTCGGTTTAAAGAGGGATTTGTAGATCTGAGTTTTAGTTCTTTTGCTCAGTTCTCTTTTTTCAGAGCAGTTCTTAGTACGGAGTGATAGAGTCTATTTGCACCCTGTATTCTAGCATCTAATTCTTCCTCGAACTGACCTTGTTCTTGTATAACACATCCTAAGTATTTGAAACTTGATACTTGCTAGATTGGCTTATTACTGATTGTTATGTTAGTATTGATGTGGGTTTTCGATATTACCATTACCTTCGTCTTGGCGCTGTTTATTGTTAGATCGCTTGCTGATAGGTATTTATCGATTATGTTTACGTTGTGTTGTAGGTGTTCTTTATTTTCAGCCATTATTATCATATCATCGGCATAGGCGAGGATGTTAACATTTATGGGGTTTAAGTTGTAGTAGCCCCAGTTGCACTTTTTCATTTCCACGCTAGCACAGGCAAGAGTGTTGTCCAATAAAATGTTGAAGAGATGGGGACTCAGGATTCCACCCTGTCGCACCCCGTTTTTTGTTGTAAATTCATTCGAGGCAAGTCCGTTGTAACGAATATAGTTCCTACACGTTCGATAGACGCTTTGAATTGCTGTGATTAAGTTTTCGTCAACCTCTAGATTCCGTAAGGCTTCCCATATTTTTACCCTGCGTACACTATCGAATGCTTGGGATAGGTCAATAAAACAAATATAGAGATTTTTGTTGTGATTGTGGAATTTTTCGGTTATTTGACGCAGAGTAAAAATGTGGTCCTGCGTACCTCTACCAGGCCTAAATCCCGCTTGTAGTTCTGCTAACTTATTTTCAGTAGTTGTTGCCTTTTCTGTAATATTGTCTCGTAGATTTTTTCTGTGACACTTAGTAAAGATATGGGCCTGTAATTTTCACACTTTCTTGGGTCGCCCTTCTTGAGAATGGGTTGAATGACTGCAATTTCCCACTCTTTAGGGATTTGTTTCTTCATCCAGCATAAGTTTAGTAATCGAAGTAGAACTTGTTTACCTTCTTGGCCCATAAATTTAACCATCTCTGGTGTTATGTCGTCATGTCCGCTGGCTTTCCCTAATTTTACATTTTTAATGGCATCTGAGAGTTCTTCGCAGGTGATTTCATTATTAATATCCGGTTGTGTTCTATTTGTCCTGGGTACATCGTTGTGGTTTGAGTTATTTGCGGGATTGAGAGCTTCCACAAAGTATTCATGCCATCTTGCTATAATATCCTCGTCCTTTGTTAGTAGCTTGCCGTTTTTATCTGTTAGAAAATTAAATGGGCTTGCCTTATCTTTTTTTCTTGTTATTTAGTACACGATAAAACCGTTTTTGGTTGTTATTAAAATTTTCCTCTATTTTATCACCAAAATCTTCCCAACTCCTGATTTTAGCAGATTTAACCATGTTTTTTACCTTGGATCTTTGCATTTTATATTGATCGTAACGCACATCTGTTTTATAAGTTAGCCAGTTTTCCCATAATCGCTTTTTCTTTTTTATTTCGTTTTTAATCTCCTCTGACCACCAACTTGTATTCTTTACTCTCGGATGTTGAGTATTCCTGCATATTCCGCATGTCTCACTAGCAACTGAAATTATTATGTTTTTAAATTTCCCCCATGTTGCCTCTAAGTTCCCGTCTAAAGCTGTCCATTCAACTGTTCGCATTCTTGTGTCTAGTAATTCTTGATATTTATCCTGGACCTCCGCGTGCCTTAGCTTGTAAGACTTCACTTTGCAAATAGGACTATTGTTTGGAGTCGCTTGCGTATTTGTCGTCTCTAGAATAAATAGTTGCAGTTGGAGTAAATAGTGGTCGGACCCTATTTCAGGGCCACGTTTCACCGACACATCTTTAATTTGCCTAAAATTTTCTTTTCTTGCTAAAAAATAATCTATGATGGAGTGCTCGTTTCTGGAAGGCTGCACTCTAGTAAATTTGTGGATGTTTTTCTTTTTAAACCATGAATTAGTTATTACCAATTCGTTATTGATGCAGAATTCCAGGAGTTTACGGCCATTTGAATTGATTGTGTCTTCGCCATAGGGCCCTAGAATATTCTTGAATCTACTGTTTGGTTTCCCGACTCTTCCATTGAAGTCCCCTAGGATCCACACTTCTCCATCTGCGGTATCTACACATTTTTGCAGCTGTTCGTAAAAATCACGAACTGTTTCCTCGGGCTCAGAATCGCACGGGGCGTAAATTGTTATTATGCTTTTTAAACTTGTATTTAAATGTAGATCTACTGAAGTAATTCGTTCTGATATGAACTGCCATTTCCTTAAATTATTTTTGCAGTTTTTATTTATCAAGCAGGCCACCCCTGCTCTCGCTCTTTCGTTCTTTTTAACTCCACTGTAGAACATGATATGTTCGTCCTTCATAATTTCGCAGCCTTGTCCCTTTTTATTCGTTTCAGTTAACCCCAATATTGTTAAGTTCGCCTTTGTGAATTCACCTGCCAATTCCTCCTCTTTCCCATTTATACTGCAAATATTCCATGTGGCTACTTTGACAAATTTAGATTTTGCATTTTGGTTGACAAAATTGTCTTTATTTTTATTATTTTGTTTATCCACTTTCTGGTCCGTTGTCACAGCATTTTTTGTCTTCGCGTTATCAGTCCTGGTATTCGTAATCTGTCATTTTATCGAGGGCGCACCCTCTTTGGCTTCCTCCAATTTGTTTTGATCGTTATTCCATTTATAAAGCTTCTGGTTGATCCATATTTTTTGGTAACCGATTTTCACCGTTTTGCCCTTGTTCGTTTCCTTTCTTTTAATTTCTCGTAATTTAAATTGTATTTTTCTTTCTTCGTAGGTCAGGTCACTATTAATAAATATATTTTGTTCCTTTACTTTGTACGCTTTTTTGAAAATTTCGGTCTTGTCTTTCCAAGAGCTTAGCTCAACCACACACATTTGATCGTTCACCTTCCTGACTCCCTCGAATGTTGCAGTTGACTTTAATTGGTTGTTCAGTAAGTTTGAGACTTGTTCTTTTACAGAGACCCCGTTTGTTCCTTGTAGATTAATTCCAGAAATTATAATGTTGTTACGTTTACTTTCCCTGTCTTTGAGTTCCAATTTCCGTTCGAGAGACGCAATTCTGCATTCAAATCCGTTCCTTTCCGCTTCCCAATTGTCTTGTTTGGCTTGTAACTCCTGCTTCAGAGCTGTGATTTCAGCATTACTCTGTTCAATTAATACCTTTGTTTCGCTTATTTTTTCTTGTAGGATTTTCTTGTTCTTTTTGAGTTCCTTTTTAACATCGTTCATAAAGCCTTGAAATAATTTCGTTATCGTTTTCTCCTCCTTTGATTGCATATGTTCCTCGTCTGAATCTCCCATAGTATTTGTGGTTTTTATTTTGTGTTGACGCTGGCAAATTTGTGATAGCGCAGGGTCAGGCTTTAAAATGCAGCTGTTCCTGATACCGCGCTTTCGGTTACGCTCGCCTCGAGTTGGAAAACTTCGGTGTTGAAACGCGCACTTTTGCTTGTTAGGAAAGTTAGGTTATTACCACTTGCACTTTTATAACACTATATTCACTTCAAATTTTACTAATCACCAGATTAAGCACACTTTATTAAGTAGTTCTGACACTTCACCTTTGATTTAAGTTAATTTTTCACCTGAAAACAGAGCCTTACACTGGGACGCGTTCGCGGAACACGATTACCACGCCGCCAGCCGGTACCCATCCCTAGATTTAAATAAGTAAATTTTGTTAAAGCTGGCCATTGAGAGGTTTATAGTTTCCAAATAGCTGTTGCTATGATATGCGAGTGTTGTTTTAATTATGCATGTAAATAAGTCTGTCAATATAGCAATACTTAAACTTCTCTAGTTATACGAGCAAGCTCGTCCGCCATTTTGAGTTACTGGAAGTGGCGGCAAATTCAAATTCTAGTTACTTTTCAATTAGCATACGGTAAGTCGGAAAAACAAAGATCATATAATTTACTAGTACCGTCTTAAAAAATATTGGTTTTTAAACAAATAAATAGAAAGCAGACAATATCGAAACATAAAACACTGTTAACTAACAAGCACGTGGTTCAAACTAGAAAACTTTAATAGTACCTTAGTTCAAACAACAGTGACGAGCGACAGAACTCAATAGAACTGACAGATACAGTTGACAGCACAGAACAACACCTACACACTGTATATAGATTTAAATAACCACACTTGGATGAAGACTAATTATAATTAACATCGTAATGGAATGCACCAAGATTTAAATCAGCATGCAGTGTTCGTCTGGATCGAGCAGTACGTACTCCAACGGTTTCTAGTCTTGCTTGGTTGACAGACGACACAACGCACGGTTACCGGTCAGCGCAGTCAACGGCGTGGCGCTAAAATCCCTGTGACACAAAATCTAGTGCGATAAGCTTGCCTGGTTAATAAAGTACTCTAGTAGGTATAACACGGTGCGGTGAGCGGGTGGTGTAATTAATCCTTTATTTCTCACATTTATATTATGGACATCTGTTCTGAACCGAATTTTTTGTATAAGTATGAAGGTGTTTTATTCGCCATAATTTTATGAAATAAACAGGCAGTTGCTAGATATCTGCGGGACTTCATATTGAGCCACTTTAATGGAACTAATTTATGTGTGACGTGTTCAAATTTACGAATTCCAAATATTAGCCTAATACAAGAGTTTTGTACCCGTTGTATTCTAGAAGATAACGACGTGCAAGCACTCGTCGTTATTTTCGTCGCCACAGAAACTCGTATCTGAATCGCAACAATTACTGTCAGCAATATTTTGACCCCTCGTCCTATTATTACTGACAATATTTCTCATTGTCAGTGTCAAAGTAGATATTTTTTTAGAAATTCTCACCTGAAATTTTATAAAATGTAAGAAAAATACCTATTAATAAACGGTACGTCAATAGTATCAAACACAGTATTTGTATAATATCCTTAATATTAGTTATTTGCAACATTTATGACATATGGGAAGTAAAAAGCATATATCTAATACTTACTATATTGCTAGCGGCTATGAGTGGAAAATTCACCGACGAAGTGAGATACACAACCAACTCCTTCATGTATACGGTGAGCTGTGCGCAAGCGCGGCAGCGTCGTCCGCCCAATGGGGAAGTGGTCAAGTTTAAAATTTGCTTCTAAAGGCGGAGTTCGAATTCCCACGCATGCGCACGAGACGCGTTATACTCTAAGTGATACTATGTCGGCGCCGTAATTTTTTCTGAAGTTTCCAGGCCCTACCAGCAATATATGTGTATTATATATATGGTAAAAAGTCACACTCTTAACCTATTTGTTTTAGTAACTTTTTGGAAGTACATTGCTAGACAAAGATGAATTCTGGAACTACACTCATAAAATTGTGGAAATCATAGGCCACTTTGTGTTTTTATGTTTACTGAATAGACTATAGTAATTTATTTGAGAAAGATCTTCAGGTTTCTTTTTCTATTCTATTTCTCGTTACTTCTGTAGATATGGTAGGTCCTTTGCACTTGAGTAGAACAATGCCGCAACGTGTAATTTAATATTAGTTATTGTTTTGTCATGGCAACTTTGGAACTTTGTTCGGCACTCGAGTTTATGTACTTGTTATCATCAGTAATATCGATATTTTAATGCAGTTTTTGATATTAGGCATTTGCGTAACATAAACCAAAGTAAGTATCATACACAGATATAGCAATCGTTAGTCAGCTGATGTATCGGTACTCTAATTTGAGTAAATAATCTCATAAGGTAGGTAACTGGTATTTCTGTAACCTAATCTAGAATTGCTAAATTGGGCGTTTACTAGTCAGATTCGTGTGTCATAATGTCACAAATTTATTAATCGGGTGCATTTCATGCATCTAGTAGATTCTGTACAACTTTCAAACTGTAGATACTAACCGCTTGTATTATTGACCGATATGTATAGTGAGTATGTAGCTACCGTTATAGTTATTATGTCATGAGACAAATAACGGACACAGTTAAATAGTCTAATCCGAGGCGACAACCGAGGTTTATAATTGACCAAGTCTGTTATTTGCGTATTGGCTGTGTGTCGTTCAAGATTTTTCATAATACAAATTTAAACATTTTAAGAGTAACTTTTCAGAGAACAAGTGGTCGGCGGCCGTTATGATCCTTAATGGCCGGTGGCTGTTATGAATGAATTTTCATGTGTTAATTTAATTCAGTTAAAATACTGCAACGGTATAGTATTACTAAAATAATATTTCTAAACTTCTATATTTTAATAAGCAATTAATTAAAAGTATTTATAATATGAATATTATCTTCTTTCAGAACCACAGCAAAATTTCCCATCGGACACAATAGCGATGAGGTGGCTTTGTCTACTTCTGCAGATTTACTTCATAGGCTTCAGGTAAGCATAGTTGTCACTTGAATATGGGAAAAAATTGTTAGTGTTCATAAAACACTTAAATCCCTCAAACATGTATCAGAAATGCGCATTAAATTTCATGTTAATCTTGTACTTTCCAATGTTGCTTATGAATTGGTTAATTGTAACTTTAAAATTACTGGTTAATTACATAGAACAAGGGTTTCGCAAAGTGGGGTACGCCGGCCAGATATATGGGGTACACAGCCAGTTTTAAGTAATGGCGAATATAAACATGGCGCAAGACAAAAATCAGAAAAAGGTACCAGGTGGTTTTAAATAATTGACGGAATGCATTGGTATAATACCTAATTCTGTTCTTTCTTCGTTAACCATTGTGTAAGTACATTGGATCTGCAACAGAATATTAAGTAAATCATGTTTGTGTAATTAAAAAAATGGGAATCAATAACTGGAGAGACAAAATAGTGAACAGGAAAGTGTGGAGACAAATAGTTAATAAGGCAAAAACTCACAATAATCTGTGAACAGTACGCGTAAGTGTATACGTGCGATAAGTGTACGTACATGTGTGCGCGCGCCGATAATATAGTGCTGTACGGGAACTGATCCACCCCAGCAGCTGGATCCACAAACTCTCTGGAAGGGACAGCTATACTCCATGAGGAGTGTTACGCTTATATAATAATAATAATGTTTGTGTAAATCGTTATAAATGTATATAAATAATTAATATTATATAACTTCCTTTTTACTTTATGAAATTCTGTAGACTTCACAGTTTTAGTGTGCCAGTTTTCAAGTGGGCAGTTACATATTTCACACATTGAGAAGGAGTTTACGTGTGAAAAGTGAAATTGATAGTAAGTTAGGTTATAAATTGTATATCATTTCCAATTTTGTTAAATTCAATTTTCTGGCCCAATTTTTAACATTGAAAAATGTTTCAGTGTGAAGTAAGATAATTTGGATTCTATTGATGCAAATAAATTTAGAATTTTCTATAATCGTTTACTTTTTACGATTTTAGGTACTAAACATCTTGTAATTTATTTCTGGCAGTTTTCAAATGCCCAATAATATACTGCACATTGGAACATTTTTAAGTGTGAAGGAAGTTATGTTTAACTGTAATAACGACTTTTAAATAGCTAGTAATTTTTTTGCAATTTTATTGAGTTTTGAACTATTTCAAATTTCATTTCAACACCTTACAAATAAATGCCTGTTCGTGTTTTTTACATAGAAAAAATGTTTCGGTGTGAAATAAGTTCTATTAACAATGGCAAATATAGAATTTAAATATTTGAACATTTATAAATTTAATTCTGACAAGTTTTCAGTCGCATACTAGTACTTTTCTTTTAGAAAAATGTTTTATTCAAAAGTAACATAAAAATCTACTTATTTCAATTTTTTCCCAATTCATTAAGCCTTAAACGTTTTACAACATTTTGAAACAATTTTTTGGCTTCGCCTAATTGTTTCGCCATTTATCCAATTATTTCAGGCTTAACCTGTATATTTTTAGTTGAATTATAAATCCTTTGCATTTCAAATTCTTAAATTTTCCAAAGCAGCGTATTTTGTACCTGTATCGAGTTCCTTTCGTTTGCGCGATGAACTCTCGACCCGCGCTATCTCTTATCAGAGTGCGAGTCTTCTTTTGGGCACGACTTTTTCGTCCGAGGCGCTTGCTGTCTTAACCTAAGCCCGCCGTCATCGGCGCGGCTAAGGCTTGATTTTAATTAAGTCAAATTACGTGCGCTCAACCAATTTTTATGAGCATTGTGTTTCCTAAGGGCTGATTATGATCAGGTACGATGACGCTTTTTTGCTTTGTTATTCGCATAGTAATTACATTTTTTCTTAGATCTTAATTACCAATTTCAACCACGAGTTTATTTCGGAGGCCAAGGCGCTTGCCTTATCGCATTTTCGACACCTGCTGGGTTCGGCGTATTTGCTGCCTTTTTAAGGATGCTTCCGCAGCAATTTTCGGCGCATGCACGGCGTTCACGTCCAGCTTATGTTTCGAGGTTAGTTAGTGCTACTCCGGGATTAAATCTCAAATTATCTTCAATACCTGGATTTTACTTTTATACATTTTAAACCAGTAATTATTTGGAATTTAAATGCATATGTTTTGCCATTATTATAGCTATTAACATATCTAGGAATGTTATGAGTATCATAACTGCCGCAGATGTTTTGAAATCCGAGCTCGTAGAGCGAGGATTTTAAAACATCTGAGGCTGTTATGATCATAACATCCGTGATATGTTCAATAGTTTATCGGTTGCTATATGGTTATGGTTGCCATGTAGGGTAATATTCCATTACCCTACAGATAAGTTATGATCTAGTTACCAGCCCACTTTTGTATATGTAAACAAAGGCTTAATATCCTGAAACCGGTAAACATTAATGTTCAATTTCATACATGCTCTTGTTTTAATATTTAAATTTTTATGTATATAGTTAATTATGCTCAGTATTTAAAAGTTGCTATTTTGATGTATATCGACCCTCTGTAAAAGGTACGGTCACGCTTTTTTATTTTCAATACCCTAAACAGAAGGATTTATTAAATGACTGTGATAAGCTTACCCCACGAATAATTTGTTGTTAAAGTTATTAAAATAACCCGAAAGGGGTTCTTGATTTTATGCGTGTCGCAACCTTCAGTTAACATACACAACTTTGTTATCACATTATTTGCATTTTAATTATTCTGATAATTTACTACTGACACTCCAAGATATTTTTATTACTTATTAATTAAACGGTAGTCACTTGTAGTTTATTTTATTATTTGAAATCTTTTGATTTCTGGCGCCCATTTCCATTTTCTTTCCTTTTTTGAAGACATTCCAGGGTACACAGCTGATGATTTGAACCTACGATCCAAGGCCGCCGAAATTTGAGTTAGTTAGGGCCATCGCGGTGAGTAAAAAATTTACAGAGCTGCCGTGGTGTATAAACTGTAGGGGGGTTGATCTGCGATTTTTACTACCATTGCTTAATTTTATTAATTAATCGCAGGTCGGCTTCTTTATTGTTGCAATTTATTTTGTCTGATTGCATATAGAAAAAATCGGTGTGAAATAAGTTTAAAAAAAAATTCTATTAACACAAGCAAATTTAGAAGTTGAAATATCTTTTTAACATTTAAACAGTTTTTAAGTTTTCTGCTGTATCTATCACTTAGAAAAAATGTTTAAGTGAGAAAATGTAAAAAAAATTCTAATTTAATTTCTTCCAATTTTTTACGTCTTAAGCGTTTTATATAATTTATTTCTAAAGATGGAAAATGTCTGTTAATATTTTGCACACTGAAAAACAGTTTCAGTGCGAAATAAGATTATTTTAATTGTATCGTGTGTTAAAAAAAACTCATTTAGGGTAGGCCTCGAAGGAAAGTTAGAAAATCTAGTCGTGTCTTAACTTAAGTCTGTAGGTGAATGTCAGATTGCATTTTGTTTATGAAAACATCTGTCACTGTGACAGGTAAAAGTTTATACTGCATTAAGTTTAATTGTATTCAAGCAAAAAGGAAGACAAGATTGGATTTACACAAAACGAGTGCATTAATCATAACGGTCAATAAAAATTGTTTTTGTTAAGTATTTTGTATATTTTCAGAAAAATAGTTCAAGGTCAAGATGTAATTTAGTTCTTTCTGACTTATGATAGTTCATTTGTTTCAATGGGTATACAGTGTGTCCAAGATAAGGAGGGCCAGTATGGGGGTTGCGCACTTAAAGGACTAAAAAAATGACGTCTAGTAATCCTTGATATGATTTTTCGTTTTTGAGATATCTCAAAAAACCGAATTTTTGGATTTGATTTGATTAAACTTCTTTATAGCAACTTTTAGTAGACTTAATGATTACGTTATCAATTTTTTTATCCGACGTTTCGTCTTCGAGAAACCATCATCAACTTCATTTTTTTAAATATGGTCCTGGTTTTTTTATGCCAAATTTGCGAAGCCCTTGTTACTCTAAATTCAACAATGTACCACATATTATGGTTTAATTACGTTTCGAGCTTTTTTCTAATCATCAGAAATTTTTTTAGATACGGACCTGCATTTCTCATAATTTTGCAAAAATAAGTTCATACAGTAAGTTAGGCCTTTTTACATGCCGTTAAAATATTAAAATGCACATCATAATGTCATAATTCTGATACATTAATTTAATAACCAACCAATAACTATCAACAATAAACAAAAAAGAAATGAACAAAAGATAGACAGAAAGAATAACAAAACGAGCATCGAAACCATTTAATAGGTATTAAATTTACAGAAGGTATTCAAAAAGGTTGACATTATCTATGCATAAATAGCATCTAACTGTAGTATCTAAAACATTATTCAGCAATACTGGCGTTATACTTTGAAAGGCTTCAAGAACCAATCTTCTAAGTTCTTCTTCTATTTCAAAACGTTAAATACCTATTACATTGTTTCAAGGCTCGTTTTCTCATTCTTTCTGCCTATCTTTTGTTTATTTATTTGTTGTTTATTGTTAATAGTTATTGGTTGCTTATTAAATTAATGTATCAGAATTATGACATTATGATGTACATTTTATAGATATTAACGATACAAGTTGGATTATGAGCATCTTAACGAAACGAGTTTGATTGCCAAAACGAGGCGGTGAGCCGAGTTTTGCGGCAATCAAACGAGTTTCGTTGTGTGCCATAAGCAAACGTGTATTGTTCAATATTTTATCTTTATCAATAAACTCTGGTTCACTGTATAAAAAGAGTGCGGTAATATTAATTACCGCACTGAGTGCGGTAATGAAGCTCTTAACGATACTAAAATTAATTTGGTTAAGACGCTATTACAACACGGATGAAGATAAATATTTTAACGGCATGTAAAAAGGCCTAACTTCCTGTATGAACTTATTTTTACAAAATTATGAGAAATGCAGGTCCGTATCTAAAAAAATTTCTGATGATGATCAGAAAAAAGCTCGAAACGTAATTAAACCATAATATGTGGTACATTGTTGAATTTAAAGTAACAAGGGCTGTAATGTGACTTTAATTTTATTCCGACCTCGTTCGTTCTACCTAAAATTTCACTGGATTCGGCCCTGTACTAGTGACTTTCGAATTCGTTTCAGCCAGCGTTCAGATGCTCGTAACCTGTGAAATTCCTTTATAAACATTTTATTGGGACGGCGTAGTTTCTCGCAGTAATTTTCGTTTAGGTTACATTTCGCCGAATTGTAAATATGAGCTTATTCTTTGATTTCTTTTTGTCGATAGGCGTGCTAACACTTTAAGTTCTACGTATTGCTTTTTGTTGTTTTTGTAATTTGATATTTACGCCCGTGGACTTCCGTGCGTGGCATGGCCAGTGTGGTGAAAACATTTCCTTTGTACTTTATTAATTGGGGCTTCTTAGAAATCTTTTTAAATTTTGCCAAGTCAGATATGATCTCAGTCGTTGAAGGCATTCTTTGTTTGCATTTTCTACCTACGCTTTTACGCTAAGTTTTGGGCCAGGAAAAAGAAAGTTTCGATAAGCCCTTGGTTAACCGTGCATGTGGGATTATTAATTTTGGAGTTCAAAACTTTCTTCCGTGACGTTGTTCTTAAGCCCTGTGCATTTGAAATAATTAATCCGTATCCGACACTCACAGAAGAGAGTTGTGTGAAGTTTTGCACCCCCCGGCCTTCGGAAGTCGGGGGTTGCGCTGATTTGCGCAAAGTAGTTTTGGAGAACCTTGTGAAGCAACTAATGGTGTTCTTGTGGATTTTTGAGTGAAGCTCGAACCTTCGAAGCAATCATTCTGGTGCGTTTTGAAAGTGCGCGCGCGGCGAGCGGATTGAAGTAAAGTAATGTAGCCGGCATCGTTACGATAGGCAGTGGCGTCTCATATAGTTTTGCTTCCCGGAGGAGGTCTTGGCTTTAATTGCCGATTTAAGAGACGTCATGTTGAAGCCTTTAACTAACTTTTCCCTGTTAAGGGGGGCGGGAACCATTGCTTAATGCATATTTAAGTATCAACGCCGTGCTTGAATTAAATAGAGTGCTCGCCGCGCGACCTTGTATTGTCTGCTGGCATTTCTTCTACAACCGTTGAGGCGTTCCGGCCCACCCTTGCTTGCCTCCTTGGGTTTTTTCGCAACATCTTCGTCACGTTTCACCAGAGCTTCATCCCAACAACTCCGTTTGCACTGCAGCCCTCACTCTGCCAAGTGACTCCACCGGAACCTGGTTCACCGCTCCCGCCGAAAACACGCTTTGGGGCCAAGGTAAAATTGTTTACAGTAAATATGTGTTTTCGCTTTGTTTAATTATGTGCCGTGTGAAGTGATATCGACCATTTGTCGTGCGCGATCTAAGTTTATATTGGACATCGCGTACGCCCGCTCGATAAACTATTCAAATTAATTATTATACGCAGGGGCGTCTCTCCTGTGATTTTGTTCCGCTTGTTAATGATGCTTAGATTAAGTTAACTTTTGCTAGGGGACCCCGAAATTCCAGTTAGGATGTACCCATTGTATTAAATTCAAACTCACCGCTGGGTGGGCTATTAAACATAAATCTTGGCTAATTTCAGTCTAGTTATTTGTTGTTGCTTGTTAAGTCATTTTGCTGTTTCAGATGCTTAATTGCATTTCACGCCGTTAGTTAGGTCATTTTTCTATTTTGAATAGCCGCCTAAGCTTAGAGCAGCGTGCCCGTATGCTAAGCCCTTTTAGCTCTTTATTTGGCTCCATCGCCTAATTCCAGAATCACGATTTCGCACATATTTAGCCCCAAAAGCAGTATTTGTCGTCGGTTGGAGCTCTCCTCTGATGGCGTTTTTCTGAATTCTGAATAGCACGCTGTGGCGGCGTGATACCAGCGTGGCCCGCATTGGTTTGTTTCATTTAGCACGCTGTGGCGGCGTGATACCAGCGTGGCCCGCATTGGTTGGTTTCATTTCATCGCCTTGCGATTCGCTGTGGTTTAGTCACGTGGGGGACGCGGCCAAGGTGACCTTTTGCCAACGCTTCCCTCGGGGATTCAGCCGAGAGCCGTCGATCAAGCAAGTGGTCGGATAGTGTGTGCTTCGTGCGGCGCTCCCGCCACTATGGCGGGGGCGTCAGTCTTTTTCCCGTCAAGTGCTGCTTCAGCAATTTTGTTACAAACGTTTTCGCCTTAGAGGCAGTCGTCCGGAGCCCATTGCAGAGAGCGCTTGTGTGGTGGTTGTGAGTCGGAATTTGTCGAGTGGTCTTCGGCGTAACGTGGGTGTTTTTGGAGCCCAGTTCCTGCTACTGTTAGTGAGGGGTCGTGCCCCCTTCATCTCGACCTACGAGGATTTGGTTCAGCAGAACGAGTGAGGCCCCCATTCTTTTCGTCGTCCCGTTGTACGCGTCCTGACGCGTCTCCCGTCGCCATTGAGGCGGTTATGCATTCACCCCCTTTCGCCGTTGTAACACCGAAGGTACCTGCCACCTACGATTGCAGCTCGTCGCAACTCAACTGTACCAGGCTCCCTCGCCGCCTACGCATTAAGGTATGTGCCTTTAACCTGATTACCGCTGTGAACGCGAGTGTTACTCATTACTACTCATTACTACGCTAGTGTATTCATTTAGACTTGCAGACTGTTCATGCCGTGAAGGCAAATGTAAATCGTCGCTGCCCTTGCATAAGGCAACGTGTATCTTTGTACCTACTCATTACTACGCTAGTGTATTCATTTAGACTTGCAGACTGTTCATGCCGTGAAGGCAAATGTAAATCGTCGCTGCCCTTGCATAAGGCAACGTGTATCTTTGTACCTACTCGTTACTACCTATTATTGCTGTTCACTAATGTTCAACATCTGTCGTTAAGTTTAGAGCGCGCGTGCCAGCTGGTGCCCTTAATTATAGATTAAGGTTAGATACAGGGCGACGCATTCTGCTACCCCATTGTAACCCGAAGTGAAATATATGATTGGTTAGTTAAGGGAACTATTGTTTGTTTCGGCTTGTGCATGTTCTGTTACAGATAGACGCCCCTTTATTGTACGGATTATTGTACGACGGAACGAGGAAGCTGTGAGCGTGCAGGTGAGTGAGACAGCTGCGTAGTCGTGGTCGGATTGACACCTAATCACAATCCTTGCTTAAGGCAATCCCGAAATTGTTATTTGACCTTGCAACTCTTGAGTAATCTTATTGGCGGAGTATTTTTGCATGCTTCGCTCCCGTCTAACCGTCCAGGCCCGGTTAGCCGGGTTAAGACAGGCTTGGTGGCGCCCTCATAATTTCGACATACCCTGTATATATTATGCCACAACGCGCTTGCCCAGAACGTATCGTGTGACTCACGCCCGACTCCCTGAGCGTTCCAGCCGTGGCCTATTAGCCTATTTCGAACCGATTTCAGGGCAAGTGTGTCAGGTTTTCAGGACTGATTCCGTGGTGCGATGCTCACCTTGGGTGGGTGTCGTAAAGTCCTTTTAATACCGTAACATGCTGAACCCTTTAGTCATTAGTTAATTACGGCAAAAGCCGGGTGTAATTAAGTGTGAACCCAAAGCCTGCCTTTCAATTAAGAACGCCCCTCGATTTGGGCTTGTGTCAGTGTTTTTTAGTGCTCTAGAGGGTGTGGCCATCAAGGTAAGTCATTTGTCGCAAGGCCACACCGAGTATACACCAACAGGCCCGAAGGAGCTTGGCGGAGGGGACGCTGTAGCGGAGTGCAGTTACCTGGAGGACCTCCCCATAGGCTACGTGTGTGTTCTTGTTTTTAACACGTTAGCCATTCCCTACCTAGAAACAAGTGGCGCTCTAGGCATCTATCTTAAGCAATCCATCAGGGTAAGTGCCGCCGGTTTTTCTTTGTACTTTCGAACTACGCCTTCCCGATTGAGCTAAGTGCGGGTAACCGGAGCAACAACATCTGTTCCGACACATTAAGATCTGTGTTTTCTGGTAAAGTCGGCGAACCCTGTAGTTTGTACCCGATTTTGGACCGTAATTATGATTAATGTCGATCTGAGGAATTAAAACTGTAACAGGGCTTTGCAAATTTGGCATCAAAAAAACCAGGACCGTATTTAAAAAAATGAAATTGATGGTTTACCGAAGACGAAACGTCGGATAAAAAAATTGATAACGTAATCATTAAGTCCACTAAAAGTTGCTATAAAGAAGTTTAATCAGTTTCGCTCTAACTTTAATATTAACGCCAGAAAAAAATAAAAAATAAAATAAAAAAATTCGGTTTTTTGAGATATCTCAAAAACGAAAAATCATATCAAGGATTTCTAGACGTCATTTTTTTAGTCCTTTAATTGCGCAACTTTCTTCCCATTTAACCAAATTTGTATCTCTTACCATTACCGAGATCCCCATACTGGCCCTCCTTATCTTGGACACACTGTATATCAAGTTATGGCAAACTTCAATTTGATCATGGCATGATGCGAATGAGTTTTTTTTAACGCATGATATTAACACAAGCAAATTACCATTTGATCTATTCCTATTCTATAAAGTTCTGAACATTTTATAAATATAATTTCAATAATTCTCAAATGCATAATACTATTTTTTTCCTCTGAAAGAAAAGGTTAAGTGTGAAGTAAGTTATATGTAGCCCTCTTCATACAAAATTATGTATATAATTTAAATTACATTTGAATTACCATCCAATTTTATTAATGCTGGAACATTTTACATGTTTCATTTTGACAGAGTAGAAACGTCTGTTAATATTTTGTGCATTGGAAAAACATTTCAGTGTGAAATAAGTAATTTTTGATTCCATTCTCAAAACCAATATAAAATTTCCGCAACCTTGTAACTTCTTTTGATTTTATTAAGTTGTCAAAAGTTCACACAATTAAGTACTTTTGTCGAAATTGAAAACCCTTTACTCGCTTCCATGTTATCAGTCATGTCAAATCGACACAGGTGCTACTTGTAATGTGATTGGATTTCATCAACTCTGTAATATAGCTGAGGAAGGAACACCAAAGATGTATAACTCAATGGTAAAACTAAGGTTTTATTGCGGTAAAGTGATAAAACCAAAAGGGCAAGTAGTACTAAACTGTCAATTTAAAAATAAGAAGTACGAATTAACATTTCAAGTAATGGACGGACAGGAGCCACCATTGATAGGAGCTGAAAGTTGTCTCCAGCTGGATTTGATAAAAATGAATGTGAAGGCAGTTAAAGAAATTGGAAAAGAAGTGAACAAAACGCATATATTCAAAGGATTGGGATGCCTACCGGGAGAATATGAGCTGAAATTGGATACAAGTGTCAGCCCCGTAGTGAACCAACCACGAAGAATACCTGTCTTGTTGAAAGTAGAATTGAAGAAAACTCTGGGAAGACTGTGTGAAGAGAAAGTGATAGAAAAAAATCACTGAACCGACTGTATGGGTAAGCAATTTAGTGATTGTGAAGAAACCAAATAAGCTACGCATATGTTTGGATCCTCTGAATCTGAACACGACATTGAAAAGAGCTCATCAAATTTTCACGATACAAGAAGTGTTACAGAAGTTGGGCCAGGCTAAAGTTTTCAGCACACTTGATGCTTGAGAAGGCTTTTGGCACATAAAATTGAACAACAAAATCTCAGAATTTACGACGTTTTGGACTCCATATGGAAGGTACAAATGGAATAGAATGCCATTTGGAATCTACAGCCCCTGAAGAGTTTCAGCGGAGACTACATGAAACATTGGACTTGACAGGAATTGAGGTAATTGCAGATGACATACTGGTCTATGGGAGTGGGAACACAAAGAAAGAAGCCATCATAGACCATGACAGAAACCTAATTGAACTAATGGAAAGGGCAAAACAGGTAAATCTGAAATTTTATCTAGAAAATTTTAAATTTAGAAGACAACAAGTAGAATACACGAGGCACATGCTAACAGAGAAAAGGCTTCGTGTAGATCCAAAGAAAGTTGAAGCAATAACAACGATGCTACAACCAAAAAACAGAACAGAATCACGAAGGATTTTAGGAATGGTGAACTATTTATCCAGATTCTTACCACAACTGTCGGAAGGGGCACCACCACTTAGGAAACTAATTTACAAAGACAATGAGTGGGCTTGGCAGCATACACAAGAGGAAGCATTCAACAAAATGAAACAAATGGTAGCAGCAACGCCAGTGCTGAAATATTACTGTACAAACAAACCAGTAACCATCCAGTGTGATGCAAGCAGTCATGGTTTGGGTGCATCTCTAATGCAAGAAGGGAAACCTGTAGCATTTGCTTCAAAAACACTATCGAAAGTGGAAGAAAATTATGCACAGATTGAAAAAGAGTGTTTGGCAATATTATTTACATTTGAAAAATTTCATCAGTACATCTGTGGTGAAAAATCGATAACAGTTGAATCGGGCCACAAACCGTTAGAAGTAATTTTTAGAAAATCTCTGTTGAAAGCTCCGAAAATGCTACAACGAATGATGTTAAGACTACAGAACTACGATTTAAAAGTAACCTATAAGGCTTGAAAAGAAATGTATACAGCAGATCTTCTTTCGAGAGCTATTTTTAAAAGTAACCAACGAGAAGAAAGAAATAAACACGAGAAAATATACCAAGAATTAGAAGAAATCAACATGACAGAACATGTAAATTTAAAAGAAGAGCGTCTACAACAAATACAGAAGTACACAGCAAAAGACGAAGTATTACAAAAGCTAACAGAAACAATTCTAAGAGGATGGCCAGAAAGAAAGGACGAAACCTCATTAGATATTCGAGAATATTGTCAATTTAGAGAAGAACTGAGTATACAAAATGGTGTAGGTAATGTTTAATTTTGAATTAAACAGATATAAATTTCGGTCAAAATTTACGAAATATCGTTCACAATTTAAAAGCCAGTTTTTGCTTCATAATTACGCCGGTTTAAAGATCGCAAACTGCAACCAACCAACTTACGCAAATAAACGACCTATAATCAAGAGTTCAGCGGTCGTACTTTCAAACAAAGCAGGAAGCGATACTGCTTAACCGCTGAGTAGTTATTTTGTAATATTAGACTCGTTCTAGTGAACTACACCTTTGTACTTTGATATGTTGTTATTTAGTATCTAAGCAGTTATTCTGTATAAATAGACCGTTTATTTTTGTAATAAAACAATCGACATTTACTTTTTGATTCAATTACATCGATACTACCTTTCTAAGCCTAAAAATTTGAAGTGTGAGGCTGTACGTCGGGTAGTTATCTAATTATCATCCCTTTAAGTGCCATTGACTACATTGGCTTAAAACATGAATGCAGTCTCATTCATGTGCTTAAAAATTAGGGATAAAGAACCAGTGCAACCAACAGAAACCTGATCCGGCCTCCAGGCATTTCTGTTCAGTAATATGCAAAGGTATGACTAATAATTCCAAAAGAAATGCGAAAGGAAATGTTAGTAAGAGTACATGAAAGTCATTTAGATATTAAAGCCAAGATAGCAAACTGTGAGGCATATAGAGAATCGGAAATAGCGCAGCAAAAGCAACCAATGGTAAATCAAACTCCAGAAAGGCCTTGGCAAAGACTTGCAATAGACATATTTAAATACAATAAACAGGATTACATAGTTATTGTGGACTACTATTCAGACTATTGGGAATCGGAATTGTTATAAGATATAACAGCGGAAACAATCATAGAAACGTGCAAAAAATACTTTAGTGTGCATGGAATACCGGAAGTAGTAGATACAGATGTTGGAACACAGTTGGATTGTTCAGCGTTTCAAAAATTTAGCAAAGATTGGGGGTTTATACACTGCACATCATCACCTTACCACCACCAATCCAATGGGAAAGCCGAATCAGCAGTAAAAATTGTAAGGAAGATGTTGAAAAGAACGGCTAGAGCAAAATCAGACTTCTGGAAAGCAGTATTAAACTGGAGAAACACACCAACTGAAGGCATGAACAGCAGTCCAAAGGACTACCTATAGCAACAACGTTATTGAAACCACAAGTAATAAACAACGTACCAGAAAAAATCAACCAGAAAAAGAAAAAGTATAAGGCAGTATATGATAATAACACTAAACCCAGAAAGGAAGTAGTTGTTGGCCAAGACATAAGGTGCAACTTAATCCAGAAAGACGAGCAGACAAGTGGAACAAGGGGCAAGTTATTAAACAACTCGACCCAAGATCATACATTGTTGAGGTAGAGGGGCATAAATTCAGAAGAAATAGCCGACATATAAGAACAACAGCCAAACAGCCACCAGGGACAATAGAAACATCAAGAAAAGAGGATGAAACAAGAAATAAAGACGAAACTACAACAATCACAGAATGTCTTTGTACCAAAGCAAAATCGTAATAAATTTGTATCGATTTTGATTACATAAAATTTCCAAATACAATTTTAAGCATGGTAGTTATTGTACATACAATCTAAAGCGAATACAGTGTAAGTCTCCACCACAGCAATTAACTATGTCATACTAATTAGACAAGATATGATGATGTAAATATAAAAATAAATAAATAACTAAAAGTCATATGTCAATGACTGAGCATTAATACGTGCCACGCTCAAACAATTCATCCAACGGAAGGAAAGCTGCAAATAAGTTATTGAATTTAGCAGTGCTAAGTAAATAATCTATCAAAATTGAAAAGAGAACATAAATAGTAGATTATGCAATGAGGGAGAGAAATGCGTTATTTTGCTGAGGTGCAATTTGCGACTCGAGGGCGAAGCCCGAGACTCACATAGCACTGAAGCAAAATAGCAGTCTCTCCGAATTGCATATACTATTTTTTTCACCTTGTAGGAAGATTTAAAACTACAAGCTTGGTTAACATTGCTTTCTGCAACCGGCCCTATTTCTCTCACGATTTTGGTGTCATAAAAACCGTGTTTTTTGTAAACAATGATAAGGTCATCATATATCCAAAAAAAATTATAATTGAACCTCTCACTTGCTCTACTTAAAATACCTGGTTTTGCGAGATTCTCTTTGATAGCAATTTATACCTATATGTAGTTTTCCATGCACGAGTGCAAGCTGCAGCATTTAAGATGTTCCTTACAATTAAATGTCGAAACAAAGCGCAAACTTAATTATAAAATTGAACACAACTACTCTGGCTAATTTTGATTGGTTTGCCATTTGAAGGCTATTTATAATCATAATCACGTTTTTTCACACAAACAAAATATAAAAAATAAAGCTACTAAAATTTACTTACGGTATAAATTTACTATTCAACTCTCAATGCCATATTGCTAAATTTATCACAAGTTAATGACAATTTCTTTTTGTTGTAGGTGTCAAGATATTTAAGTTACTTATCACCTGTCATCAAAAGAAACTCTGATATTTAAACTAATAATGAACACTAAAGAAGAAATCATCGAAAGTACTAATTTAGGTATACATATGAATAAGACTCAGACAGAAGAAAAACCTTATAGTTGCTCTGTTTGTCAATACAAAGCAACACAAAAATTTAATTTAGTTCAACATATGAGGACACATACAGGAGAAACGCCTTATAGTTGCTCCGTTTGTGAATACAAAGCAACTGTAAAAAGTGCATTAGTTACACATATGAGGAAACATACAGGAGAAACGCCTTATAGGTGCTCGGTTTGTGAATACAAAGCAACTGTAAAAAGTGCTTTAGTTACACATATGAGGAAACATACAGGAGAAACGCCTTATAGGTGCTCTGTTTGTGGATACAAAGCAACACAAAAATGTGATTTAGCTAAACATATCAGGACACATACAGGAGAAACGCCTTATAGTTGCTCTTTTTGTCAATACAAAGCAACACAAAAATATCATTTAGTTAAACATATGAGGACACATACAGGTGAAACGCCTTATAGTTGCTCCATTTGTGAATACAAAGCAACTGTAAAAAGTTCTTTAGTTAGACATATGAGGAAACATACAGGAGAAACGCCTTATAGGTGCTCGGTTTGTGAATACAAAGCAACTGTAAAAAGTGCTTTAGTTACACATATGAGGAAACATACAGGAGAAACGCCTTATAGGTGCTGTGTTTGTGGATACAAAGCAAGTGTAAAAAGTTCGTTAGTTAGACATATGAGGAAACATACAGGAGAAAAGCCTTATAGGTGCTCGGTTTGTGAATACAAAGCAACTGTAAAAAGTGCTTTAGTTACACATATGAGGAAACATACAGGAGAAACGCCTTATAGGTGCTCTGTTTGTGGATACAAAGCAACACAAAAATGTGATTTAGCTAAACATATCAGGACACATACAGGAGAAACGCCTTATAGTTGCTCCATTTGTGAATACAAAGCAACTGTAAAAAGTGCTTTAATTACACATATGAGGAAACATACAGGAGAAACGCCTTATAGTTGCTCTGTTTGTGAATACAAAGCAACACAAAAAAGTTCTTTAGTTAGCCATATGAGGAAACATACAGGAGAAACGCCTTATAGGTGCTCTGTTTGTGAATACAAAGCAACACAAAAAAGTTCTTTAGTTAGACATATGAGGACACATACAGGAGAAACACCTTATAGTTGCTTCGTTTGTGAATACAAAGCAACTGAAAAAAGGTCTTTAGTTAGACATATAAGGACACATACAGGAGAAACGCCTTATAGTTGCTTCGTTTGTGAATACAAAGCAACACAAAAGAATAATTTAGTTCAACATATGAGGAAACATACAGGAGAAACGCCTTATAGTTGCTCCGTTTGTGAATACAAAGCAACTGTAAAAAGTGCTTTAGTTAGACATATGAGGACACATACAGGAGAAACACCTTATAGTTGCTTCGTTTGTGAATACAAAGCAACTGCAAAAAGTTCTTTAGTTAGACATATGAGGAAACATACAGGAGAAACGCCTTATAGTTGCTCCGTTTGTGAATACAAAGCAACTGTAAAAAGTGCTTTAATTACACATATAAGGAAACATACAGGAGAAACGCCTTATAGTTGTTCTGTTTGTGAATACAAAGCAACACAAAAAATTTCTTTAGTTAGACATATGACACATACAGGAGAAACACCTTATAGTTGCTTCGTTTGTGAATACAAAGCAACTGAAAAAAGTTCTTTAGTCAGACATATGAGGACACATACAGGAGAAACACCTTATAGTTGCTTCGTTTGTGAATACAAAGCAATTGAAAAACGGTTTTTAGCTAGACATATAAGGACACATACAGGAGAAACGCCTTATAGTTGCTTCGTTTGTGAATACAAAGCAACTGAAAAAACTTCTTTAGTTAGACATATGAGGACACATACAGGAGAAACGCGTTCTAGTTGCTCCGTTTGTGAATACAAAGCTACACAAAAGAGTCATTTAGTTCAACATATGAGGAAACATACAGGAGAAATATGTTATAGTTGAGAGCTTGAGAGAATATTAAGGAGGTCTTTTTAAGTCAAAAATGTCTAATGAATACGAACACATGGTCTAAACTCAATCATTATGAAGTTTCAGTCATTTTAAGTTTTAAAGTATTTATAATTGCTACTGTTGTAAATTGATAATTTTGTAGACTTAATCTTATATTAAACTGAGGTAGGTAGTTCTGCATTGATATTGACTAGTATTAATGGAGATGCCTAGATATCAATTCTTCATTGCTTTTGCTATGATGTTAAATAATACATTATAATTAATAAAAATTAATCTCTTAGTTATTTTGCTCGATTTGCTAAATCTAAAACTGTCCATCATTGTATATAAGAAAAACTCTGTAGGTGCTGTGTTTGTGTATAGAAATTAATGCAGAAAAATTATGTATCTACACACATCTAAGTGACCTTATTTTAATGAAAATGATGTTTGCATTTTTTAAATTGAATTGTAAATGAAAAGGTTACAGAAGAAACCTTAAACACTAATTGATGAAATCGGTCAGCATAAGTGTTTCCAAAACTTGACATGTGGCGAGCTATGGCGGCCGTGCAAGTGGATTGGCATTCTCGGCCTTATGCAAATAAATGTTTTAAATGTACGATGTTAAAAATCTAAAAACTAAACATAAACAGTAACGGTAGCTAATGTATGGAGTCAAAGGTTCAATGTAAAAAATGAATCCTGCAAATCGGTCATGTATAACTCAGAAACAAAGTGGAACAAAAATGAGGTTCGTATTGTAAGTATATAGATAGATTTAAAGATTAGTAAATGTAAAGATCCCGCTTAGGAAGTAATCTTATTATTTGTGAATACAAAACCACATAAAAATATTCAAGCTCTGTAAACTAGTACTCTTATGATAGGTTTTAGGTATAGAGAATTACAATATACAATGTCTTCTTCAAACTGCATAGCACTATGGTTTAAATATTTTTAAATGTTAGTAAAGTTCCATGATATTAAACATGTAGTAGACGTAAATGTCTGTATATTTGTATTAGTTGTAAATATGGAGGTTACTATAACTAAGGTCACTAAATCACGTTAGCTACGCTAACACAGGTAGGGAAACTCGTAGTTGTTTATGTCAAACCAAACTCGTTTTTATCAGTGGCGTACCCCATCAGTTTATAGGTTATAATATAAATAAATTCAAGTTTGTGTAACGTGAACGCAATAAATAAATATTACATAACAAATTATTTGTAAACGTTTTCCAGGTTAAAAAAATAAATTTTCACAAATCTAAAGCGTTAGCGAATATTGTGTACCGCTCGCCGCATTCCAATACTTCGGCACCTCACATACACGTAAATGATGCATATCATCTAGTGGTCTATTTATTTCGTTCAACCACTTCTGCCGTTTTATGCTATTTCTTGGTCCTTAATTTGTAATAAGTAATTCATTAAAAAGTATTGATAAATATTGCAGTTTACATTACCTTCAGGAACTTGAAACAACGTGTAACTTTTTATGCTGTTGTTCAGGTAACCTTTAACGCAGCAAATGAAAACCATAATGCTATTTAATATAAATACCTACGTTTTGACAAAATTCGTCGGGAGAACTAAGGAATCCGAGATCACAATCATCCCTTTAGGTCATAATTTAGGCAAATGATTTGTAATTGTGAAAAATTACCTTTGATATTTCTTCAGCTCTTAAAGTTTCAGGGTCAGTAGATAACGAAAAACATTGTAAATTGCGGTTAAAAACGATCATCAGCCTAACCTACAACTTAGAGAAAGGATTGTGGCATCGCATTCGAAGAATACATTAATAATAAGAAAAATTATTTATGCCTTAACTAATTTGACATTGACAAACTCGTTTTTTGAACTTGTAAAATGGTATTACCCTACATGTGTTGTAGCTAACGTGATTTAGTGACCTTATTCTCAAAGCCTCATTGTGGCTTTTTATAAGCAGCGAAGTGCAATGAGACTTCAGTTCCAAACAGCGCGTTGTGGTGATTGCGGTAGCGGTAGTTTTTACGGACTTATTAATATTTAGTTTTATGTTTCATTTGATAACTAATTGTTAATTTTTATTTGCGTTATTGAAATAAAAATTCATGATTTAACAAAGTGTTTTATTTTGGAAATTGCCGGCGACCCTCCTAGTACCTCACCGCGATCTCCAGGGGGTTGAGTCGCGACACTTTGGGAAACATTGATCTACACATGCGATCTTCAGATCTGTTATAGTGCACACTCTCCTTAATTGACATATTGTCAATAATTAAGGAGCAAATTATTTCCGCTGGTACTGTTAATTGAGCTACTTCAGCCATTACACGCTGCTTAATTAATTCACATGAACCATTACAGTCACCAAGATACCATAACAATGTTGTTTTTGATGGTAAACTCGCTAAATGGTTTCTGCAGTGCTGATATCCTTTAGGAGATCAAAATTCTACTGTACACATAAGAATAGAAACTTGACTAACGAGGAGCTTGTTTTATCATAATTAAGAACAATATTTCCAAGAAATTCAGCTTTTTCGTCTCAACCGTCAGCATCTTCGAATATTTTATGGAAAACATTTAATTTACCCGAATTTTTCTGTATATCATACTCAAGTTCTCTTATTTTTAATAAACTTTGAATTAACACTAATTCGCTTTAGCTTTAAAGTTAACGTTTTAATAGTACACTGAAGATCTGCAATTTGGGTTGGACATAGAAGTTCAGCTTGGGTTTCTTTTGAATGGTTTTTGTAAATGTTCTTGTTCTTAAATAATTTCAGAATTAGGTAAAATTTGCTAAAAAATGTACATAATGTAGTTCTAATTAATGTGATAAAAAATATGTATTATTTACAGTTCCAGTTGGTGTAGCGTTTTTAATCAAACGAGTATTTTTGTCAAGTACTTTTAGAGAATTCTCATCGAAATGGTTAATACACAAAGTAGAGTATTCATTAAGTTTAGAAATATCTGAAATACATGATTAAATATTATAAATAAAATCCATAAATAGTAGTTTGTATACCAAGGTACCTACTGAAGTTTAGCTTTTTATCAGGAATGTGGATTTAGTTGCCGAGGCCCGTAGGGCCAAGGTAAATAAACCACATGAGGGATAAAAAGGAACTTCGGTGCCGAGGAGTACATTATGTTTTATTTGAAATAGAGAAATCGTGAATTTTCAACATTTTAACCAACATTTGTAGGTTATGTTAACGTCGGTTGACGTTTATCTGTCGCCTCGCCACCTACAAAAAGGTCGTAAAACAATGGATTACCTTAATGCCTATTTCTCGTATGTTAATGACGATTTGGAGGTACTTTCATGCCGATTTCAAATAATTACGAGGCACTTTGTGCCGAGTATTTTTAAGGCTCCCAGGCAAGTGAGACATTTTACTAACGAGACTTGTATTAATATTTTTCTGTAATCCCCAATTATAATAAAAATTAATGTTTATTAATTTAATAAATTGAATGGGCAATTTTCTACGTACCTATCTAGTAGTACGTTTCTCTGTTTCTAAGGGAACAGGAAATTTTGTATAAACAAACAAAACCGCTGTCGGTTTTTTTGGTGTGTTCCGGTTCATTGGCAATGGCTTGTGATGAAACTACCGACAAACTCCCTTTGGAAATTCGAAAAGCCACAGAAGAGGCCGTGGCGGAGCTACTGCCAACAAAGTCTAAAGAGAGATATAATTGGGTTTACGATGCTTTTGAAGGTTGGTGTAAGGCTAAAAATATTGGAAGAATTACAGAAGACGTACTTTTGGCTTACTTTGTGGAGAAAACTAAACAGAGATCCTATAAGGCTTCAACTCTTTGGAGTACTTATTCCATGCTTAAGTCGACATTATCAATAAAAAGGAATATTGATATCAACAAGTTCAATAAGCTAATTGTGTACTTAAAAAGACAAAGTGATGGACATCAAGTTAAAAAATCAAAAGTGTTGTTCCGTATTGAAATTGGCAGATTTCGTAGTGAGGCTCCAGATGAAGACTTTTTGATGCTGAAGGTAGAAAATTTATTATCTTATTTCATTTTAAATAGTTTTCAAACAAAATTCAGGTTGTATTAGTCATCGGTGTAGCAGGGGCTGTGATGAATTGACAAACATGTCGATTGATGATGTTGAAGACAAGAACTCGGTATTGATGATACGGATACCTGATTCAAAAACGCATAAACCAAGGCCCTTCATAGTTGTTGGGGATAATGGCAATGAGCTTAATATCACGCTTTATAGGAAGTATCGGACATTACGTCCACCTCAAACGCCACATAAACGTCTTTTTTTGAATTATAAAAATGGGAAATTCACCACGCAACCAGTGGGCGTACATACTTTCGGCAAAATACCAAGAAAAGTAGCAGCTTATCTTGGTTTAACCAGACCTGAGGAATATACTGGCCACTGTCTGCGTCGTAGTTGTGCCACTTTGTTGGTTAACGAGGGTGGAGATATCACAAGCCTTAAGAGACGTGGTGGATGGAAATCTTCCACCGTCGCCGAAGCTTACTTGGGAAGAATCATTTGCAAATCAACTGGCGACTGCTAATCGAATACTGAACAGGAAAGTGAAAAATAACGCTGATATCAAGAAAAAATGTGAAGTTGCTGGATGTTCAAAATTTGAAACTTTTCATTTGGCAGTTGGCGATGAAAATAACTATAAAGAATCTGAAGTTTCTGTTTGTTCAAATGCGATGGTAGTTCACAATTAAAATAATGGTAGTATCCGAAATAAAAGTGCTTTGTTGTTCGGGATTAACATATCCAATGTAGAAAACACAACTATAAATATCAATATTCAATAAAACTTTAGAAAATAATGTGTAAATGTTTTCGTGACTAGTCAGAGAATAGTAATTTTTGTATTAAGTGCGCGAAATTAGTGTTTTTTTATGACGCGTGATAATGTCAATTTTCGCCGAGACCGTTAGGTCGAGGCAGAAAAGTCATTAAAACGCGCCATAAAAACACGAATTTTGCCACGAAATACAAACGTTTTTTCTACAACCGTCAAAAAAAGAATAAAAGATTCTCTGCAACCAAATCATACGTATATAGCAAATAAGTAGAGTAATATTAGTATGTACGTAACGTTTTATATGTGTTGTAACTAAGGAAATGGTGTTCCAAACCGTTTTTTCACTGCTAGCCGTGAAGAATAGTTATTTACTATACGAGTGGGATAACAGCATCATTAATATACGTGTGTGTAAGTTACAACCGAGTGCGTAGCACGAGTTATGTAAGCACACAAGTATATTAATGATGCATTATCACACATGTATTGTACAAAATTTTATCTACGATGCCTAAAATTGAGAAAAGTGCATTAAGAGAAATGTCAGATCTGTCATTTTCAAAAATATTTTAGTAGGAAAATGTCATTATGTCATTCATTTGACACTATTTCAATTAGGTAATGAAGTCATTACACAACTCAGTTGCGTAATAACACCATTACATAACTGAGTGGTGTAATGAGCTTCATTACCTAACTGAAATAGTGTCAAATGAGTGACGTAATGAGTTACTTCCCACCGGAGTAGATAAATATTATTTATCTACTAGCAACATGATATTGTACGTTTTCGTCATAGAAACAAAATATGAAAAGCTACTCATAACTCCCAAGGGACTTGTCAAATTATTTCTCCCTCAAACTCATGGTAACAATGCAACTACAATTAACGTCTTAGCAACCATACAATGAGGCAATCCTTGAGGTTACTTACACATTCTAATTTTAAATGTCGTTATGACATTTTGAAATTTCATACTATTTTTACGAATATGCTAGTAGATAAAATATTGTATGCACCACGGGAGATATTCATGTTCTTTACCTTCGGTTGACTTACAGACCTCGGGCCAGAGCCCTCGGTCTGTAACACATGTCAACATCAAGGAAAAAATATATTCATATCTACCTTAATGCATAAATATCTATTTTTTACGTGTTAAAAAAAGTTAAACTTCGCGTATCTATAGCGATGCATAAATGTCAGGTTTTTTTGACGGCTGTAGAAAAATGCAATTTTCGCGACGCATTTCCGGAGCGAAAATAGTACTTTCGCTCCGATTTCAGAAAAACGTATTTACACACGTATTACATGCAAAATTTTTTGTAAGACCACAACAAACACAATAACATACAAATGTTTCCAACCCGATACACGATATGAATTTTTGACAGTTTGAAAGATTATATTGTGTGACAATACAATATCAAAACAGTCATGACTGAAGGTGCTTGTAATGAAATTTATTTATGCGTTAGATACAGTCATTACGTGTTCTTATTGATATAATAATAATTAAGTGTTGTTATTATACCAAATACCATGCTACATAATATTAATGGTGACTCTAATGGTCCTTCTAGAGAATCAAAATATTCCATGATTTTACTTAATTGCATCGAATTATGAAGCCGTGCAGTACTCCAGCTAATTTCTCATAAAGCCAAAGCATTAAGCAAATTTGAGTCATTCTAGGGAACATTTTTGTGTAAGCATTATACACTATGCAGGCAGATTTTGGATTTCCCTTTGATGCAAGAGTTGTTGCCTGCTTCCTCTTATCTACGAGGCAGAGAGTAGACGAGCGCTGGACCCTTCTGGGCCTTGCCAATGTTAATACTATATGGGACTAGTACCTCCAAATAAACTATAGTATATTATTCAATAAATGAGAAAGTTGGACATTATTCACAAAGATAAAATTTGGTCACTAGCCATAAGTCGCCGATTAGTGGTGTAATTTATCTGAGTATAATCGAATTAAATAAGTTCTTCTTGGCACGATAACCCTTTAAAGAGCCTTGGCCCGCTCTACAATTTTCTGTCATTCCTTTCTCTCATCAGCTTTTGTTCTTCCTCGCACTTCTAATGATCAAATCCGTTTCCATGTCGTCCACCCTTGGTTGGAGCATTCTGTGTATATGGTGGAACTGTGCCAACCATTATTTTTTATTGTTGCCTCAATAATAATAATAAAGTAATAATAGCTCTTTATTTTCTTCGTAAACTTACAGAAACAAAATCGTTTACACAATCTCACAAATAATACAGTGTCAAAGGGGTTTTTACATAGACATATTTACAGTTCATCAGGTTCTCTGCATAATTTATTTTCTGATTCTTTTGTATCATTCAAATAAATATGGCTTTCGTTTACTGGTTCACACACTTTCTTTAAAATTTTCTTTTCCTATTATTGACTTCAGTTTAGCTTTTCTTTAGAAAGATTACAGGACTTGTAGTGAAATAGCATCTGTTTCCTACACAATGCATATTCTTGCCTATACATAATGTTTCAAAATTGCACCAAATATAAAGGCGTTATTTTGCATAAAAAAAGAAGAGGAACACTTTCATGAATGTTTGTCTTAAAATCATTCATTTCAAAGATATCCTTCATCAAAGAATTAAATAATTATAGCAATTCGTATTTCAAAGCTTTAAGATTTAGTAGGCTGGTGTTTTGTTTATAGAAAATTTTTCTAAAAGATTATATACTTTAGTAATCGAATTTTGTTGCTTTAACAATTGTAATATTTGAGTGTTTTGCTCCTTAACTTGGTAAAGAAGTGAGAACAGCTTTTTCTGAAATACTAATATAAAATATATTAATTTTAGCATTGATAAAACAAATGTGTACGCACCTGCACCAGCTAAACCTTCCGAAGCAACACCGATGGTACTAATTAATAATGATGATGATGGAGTAAGTTGCACGTCAGATATATGTTGAATATTAGGAACGTTACCAATGTCGTTGCCCTTTCTACATATAGTACTTTCACTTATAATCATCAAAGGTTTTGAAACCTCACCTAAGCAAATGGTGGTCTTTGTATTAGTTAATAATTATTGAGAACATGAAAGAATATTCCACAATACCTTATATAATATCTGTTTGCAATGCTTTGATCAAAACCTAAACACCAAGTCCAATACAAAATCAAATTAAGCTGCATACTGACACTTGTATAAGACAAAACTTGAATTTAATTGCGTCAGAAGTCTTAACTTATAAGTCTTATAAGTTCGTAGATCGTAGATAGTATTTGGAAATTTTATAACAAATTAAATGTGCACAATAAACAGAGTAACACAGCATCAAACCAGAACGCGTCTACTCATTGCAGGCTTTGTAAAAGCCTTTTTGCTATACTTACTTAACTTGTGAAACTGTAAAATAACAAATAACTTGTAAATACGCTGTCACAAAAAAGAGCCAACCTGCGTCAAATAGCTAAGGTAGTAAATCAGTAGCCGCCAGAACGCAGATGGACTGATCTTGTGCGATAACCACACTTACCGTGTGGGCCGAACTAGCTCTATTCGGCGCTTTTTAGGTCGTGGATTTTGGGGCTCAGCTGTGCACCCTGCAAGTAGCTTCAAAACACCATATGGGCGCCAGAAATCAAAGTGATTCCAAAAGAATAACCCAACAACAGTTAAATAGGGTTTATTAAATGTGAAAATTTGTTAATCACTAAAACAGTGTAGGTAAATGGTTTGTCAGTTAATTCCAGTTCACCGATAGCCTAAGCGTGAGTGCGCCTTTTACAACAAATTTGAAATTACAAATTCTGTGATTATAATTAGGAAATTATTGAAACATGAATACATTAATAACGCGCGCAACGCCTCATAGACTAGCGTCGCACGTAAGTTAAATTCACCACACTAACTTCCTGTAATCAGCAAATAATTGGAAGGTGGCGTCAGTCGTGAATTGCCATATGTGGAATTTTCCAAAATCGACAGGATATCTGCACATGGTGCTATCAATTTAGCTGCTGGATTCTGGACGTGGAAAGAGGCTTGCATTTATTGCTCGCCGCCGGAGCAAAGGAAAATTGTGGCGAAATATTCTCTTGTAAGATAATTATTGGGACAAAAGAGCTAAAAGCGGCCAATTAATATGGGTCCATCATACCTGATTTATTTTCAGCTCTCGAAACAAAATGCTTAATTAAGCACAAGGTGGGTCTCTCGTAATTTAGCGAGCAGCTACGCCGAGTCGCCGAAGGAGAATGCGCTCAAACCGAGTCGCCGAAGGAGAATGCGTTTGTTTTTTTTTACTAAATAAACTCATGTTTACTTTCATCGATTGTTTATTTAACAATAGGTTATCGGCTCATAGTGTTTAGTGCAAGGATGAATGATATTTTTAGCGATATAAGTGCAGTCGCGTAACGGAACTTTGAACAGCACGAGCAAAAACACGTTTTTCGGTTTGGTGTTTGATTTGAAGGCGTAATAAATTTCTACAAAGTTCAGATGGATAAGCTCGAAGGTGCTGGAAACTGGACGAAGTGGAGAAGGCAAATAGAGGTGCTGTGTTGCCACCACGAGGTACTTGCTTACGTCAATGGGACGTGCTTGGAGCCGGTGAAACCGAGCGGGGAAGTTACAGAGGATGTTTTAAGAGCGTATGAAACTGAGTTAAGGCATTTCCAGAAAATTGATGTCCAAGCACAGCTAATATTGGTAGGTAACATGAATGGTGCTAACGTGGAATTAACCGCCACGTGCGAAATAGCGAAAGCCATTTGGGAAAAGTTACTCTCGGCATATGAGCAAAATTCTGGACAGCGGCTAGATCGTTTAATGGAGCAATTTTTTAGTTCTAAAAAAATTCTAACCGAAGACATCGCAACACACGTAGCTCGTCTTCAGCGGAATTTCAGAGATTTGAAAGCTGAATTGGTCAATTCCAAACTGCATGAACTGTCATGTCAACCTTGCCGTCTCAATACTTCGAATTCAAGAGTGTCTGGGAGTCCGATCCTCTGGAGGATAGAACGGTAAACAAGTTGACTGAGAGGCTGTGGCTAATACATATATGTATTATACATATATTGCTAGTAGGGCCTCGGAACGCCCGAAAACATTACGGCGCCGACATCGTTTCACTTAGAGTATAACGCGTCTCGTGCGCATGCGTGAGAACTCGAACTCCGCCTTTAGAAACGAATTTTAAACTTGACCACTTCCCCATTGGGCGGACGACGCCGCCGCGCTTGCGCACAGCTCACCATTATACATTGAAGAGTTGGTTGTCTGTCTCACTTCCTTCGTGAGTTTCCCACTCATAGTCGCTATCGAATCAGCGGCGAAATCATACAACGAAAGAAACAAAGAAAAGAAAAAAGGAAAATGTTTCAGGTGTCACAAAATCGGCCATTGGGCGAAGGCTTCCCCATCAACGGGGACAGCAGGTGTAAAAAGTTCGACAACCTTGAGTTCGGCGAGAAATTCAAATATGTCCGGATGCGCTTTTGCAAGCACGGTCGCCGATGCAGCTGATGTGGACGTGTGGTTGGCAGATTCTGGAGTTTCTGCGCATCTGACAAAGCTCGAAAAATATTTTTGCACATACGAAGAATTTGCAATACCTAACAGGTGCAAATTGGCAATAGTGATGTCATCTTGGCATACGGATCTGGCACAGTAAAAGTGGAAATGATGATCAACGGAAAATGGCAGCAAATCGCTTGACTAATGTATGGTCTGCACCGAAAATCAGCAGAAACATATTTTCCATAGGCCAGACGATCGATAAGGGTTTCCAGTTCAGTGCAACGCAAAGTGGTTGTACGTTTGTGAAAGCTGGGGTGGTTTGTCTTGCTGGTAAAAGAACTCCGAAGGGGTTGTTTGTGTTAGAAATGCGAGTTGACATTCCCGAAGCAGCAACAGAAGTCTACCAAGCATCGGAGGCTGAAACTCTCCAGTTGTGGCACGAGCGCTTGTGTCATCAAAACAAGCAACAAATAAGAAAAGTGCTTAAACGACGTGGAATAAACGTGGAGGCAGATAAAGATTTCTGTGATGGGTGCATGTTTGGGAAACAATTCGGCGAAGAATCGTCCTACAACTCCGGGAAAATTAATCCATGCTGATGTTTGTGGTCCAATACAAGAACCGTCTATTGGAGGTACAAGGTACTTTGTTTGCTTTGAGGACGATTTCTCCAAGTTCCGCCGGATGTTTTTCCTCAAAGCAAAATCGGAAGTTTAAAAACTTTCCTAAATGAAGCACGTGTGGCAGGGCATGTGATAAAAGAAATCCTTAGTGACGGTGGCAAGGAATTTGACAATGCGGAAGTGCAAGCGATACTGCAGTCAAAGGACATTAACCATCGAATGTCAATACCCTATACTCCGGAACAGAACGGTGCAGTGGAACGTGAAAACCGAACAATGGTCGAGAGTGCGCGTTCGATGATTCATACGAAGGGTCTCCCGATAAAGCTGTGGGCTGAAGCAGTAAACACCACAACGCATGTGTTGAATCGCACTGGCCCTGCAATAATAGACAATAAAACACCTTGTGAATTGTGGTTTCGAAAGGACGTTTACAACATTGAACATTTACGTGTTTTCGGCACAGAGTGCTTCGTTCACGTATCTAAACAGCACAGACAAATGTGGGACAAGAAAAGTGTTGTCGGTCGTTTTGTTGGGTACTGTGGTGAACAAGACGGTTTTCGGGTATGACTTGAAACTGAAAGCAAAGTTGTTACTAGTCGTGACATTGTTTTTAAATGGGAAGACATTTTACACCAAACAGTCGAAGTGGTAATCAATAAAACAGATTCGAGAACTCAGTGTGATGTCGTACAGGAGGTAACACCAAATGAACAACTGTCAGAAGTTCAACAGGACATGGATACCAAGGAAGCAGCTCGAGAAAGTGAAGTGCTCACCGTGAAAACTTCGAGTCAAAGAAATATTCGAAAACCTACTTACTTAAACGATTATGTTCTTTTTGCAGAGCACTTTGTACCAGATTCATACAATGCTGCAATGATTTCAGACAAAGCAGCACAAAGGGAGAAGGCAATGGACGACGAAATCAATTCGTTAGCAGTAAACAACACCTGGCAGCTCGTGGATCTACCATCGGACAAGAAAGTCATTGCCAATCGATGGATCCTGCGCATAAAGACCAACACAGATGGAAGTGTCAACCGTTTTAAGGCAAGACTGGTGGCGAAGGGTTTTTTACAAAACGCTGGAGTCGATTATGATGAAACGTTCAGTCCGGATGCCCGCTTCGATACAGTTAAAGTAGTATTAGCTGTAGCAGCTTCCGAAAATCTTCGTCTCGTTCAATTCGATGTAAGCACAGCATTCCTATATGGTGACTTGCAAAAGGAAGTTTACATGAAATAGCCTGAGGGATACAACGATGGAACCGGAAGGGTATGCAAACTAAACCGTAGTTTATATGGACTGAAGCAAGCTCCACGTTGCTGGAATAAGCGGTTTGCTGCGTTCATGTGCAGTCATGATTTCATTCAAAGTTCTGCAGATCCGTGTTTATTCATACGTGCAGGATCAGTGTAAATTACTGGTTACAGTTTACGTTGTAACGTTTCGCCCAGCGCGAACGCGATTTTGTAATTAAGTATTCATTCGCGCGTTCCCTCGAGCGTAATTCACGTTTTAAATCGGAGCGCTACATCTTCAGTCCGCTTGAAAGACGATAAGCAACGTCACCGCGGGAAGACACAGGGATTCCCCCGCGCACCTAGTGTAAGGATCCCCTCCTCTAGCGGACCGGCTTGAACTGCTGATTACACCAGCCCAGAGTATATAAGGAGAATTTTGCTGAGAATTCCCGAGAATTTTACATGTTCCTTCTCCTTCACCTGTTCTCGCCAGGAGGGTTCCGTTGTGAGCTATCCGGAGGGAAACCTGTCAAAATCACCCCCTTTTCCCGCTTTGCTAAGAGGGTTCCGAATTGTGCGCTATCCAGCAGGCAATCTCTGTAACCTGTAAACTACCCCCTTTTCCCGCTTTGCTAGGAGGGTTCCGAATTGTGCGCTATGCGGCAGGCAATCTCTCTAACCTGTAAACTACCCCCTTCATCCCGCCCGGCCAGGAGAGTTCTGAATTGCGCGCTATCCGGCCAGGAGATCCTGTTGAAATTCCCGTCGATTTTACTGATCAAACTACCTCGAGTTTCCCCAGGCCCCAACCATTAGACGAACACTTTGGAGCCGAGAAATTAATTCGCCCTAATCCAAACACCGCCCTAATTCACTAATTACAACCTGGGGAACGTAAGGGGAGAGCGGACCGAAGTTCACCCGAGAAAGTACACCCTGTAAGTGCCCGCAACGAAAATTCGGTAGCTAGGCGAGGCCGCGCCTATAGTTCCACAAATCCTATTTTCGGGCCATTTCTCGCCACACTTGAACGAGACGCGGCCAAATTCACAGTTTCCCGGCAATTCGCCGACGACGAGGCCTGAAGGTAAATATATTTACAATGCTGCTTACCTGAAGTTCCAAGATCCCAGAAGAGAAAAGTTGGTATCTTCGGCGCGGCTGTCCACTAGGTCGCCACATTGCACATCTGCAGGCCGCGTAAACGCCGATAAGGAGAGGTATGCACGTTATCTAATATTATTTTGCCGGTACTTTCGACCGATTAACAATTCAAAACTGAATTTTATGTTTATGCTCCGCTGTCAATTGCGGGCACCACTAATCACTTGACGTTGCAGCTTTCAAGATAGTCGATATACCTACGAGTCAAAGGACGTACATGCTATATAGTCTGGTCCGCATCTAGATGCCAGGGCCCGAATCCAAGCGAGCGAGACCCACGACCAGAAGGAAACGATTTGAATTACAAACATTATTGTAATTTATTTTCTGATTTCGAATACAATTTAATTTGACTTGTATATAGTTAAAACTTATATGCTTAGAAAAGTTATTCTCTTTTCTTTTCCTGGGTAATAAGCTTGAGTTTAATAAGTGGACTTGGGCTTTTTCTGAGCTATCGGGAAACCAGTTTCACTCCGGCATTTTGTAGTAAACATTTTAATTGGACTAAATTAAATTAAAATAACCAGACAGGCTACAATGTAGACGATGGACTGGTGGCTGGCACGGACAATAATGTGATTCGACCTTTTTTGCGTGATTTGTAACTCGAATTTAAAGTAACTTTAAGTTCATTAAATTGTTTTCTAGGAATGCAAGTCACACAGAAGGATGATAGTGCAATATTCATTGAACAGGAAGCCTACACCAAAAGAATTCTACAAAAATTTGGAATGGCAGAATCGAATTAAGTGTCAACGCCATCTGAGTGCAGCAATGAACAACCCGATCATAAAATTGCCGAAGGTGTTCCATACCGGCAGACAGTGGGATCGCTAATGTACCTGGCAATGGCTACGCGGCAGGATATATCTTATGCAGTCAGTATGGCATCGCAAAATCTGGATGATCCGAAAAAGGTGGACTGGGTTGCAGTAAAGACGATATTCCGGTACCTAAAGGGAACCATGAACTTCGGATTGCTGTATCGACATGACCCAGATGAGGCCAAAATCGAGGCATACGGCGACGCAGATTTTGCTGGTGATGCAACAACACACCGGTCTAGAACAGGTGTGGTATGTATTTGAGTGTGGAAATTACCTGGATAAGCCAAAAGCAGAAATGGATTGTGCTATCGGAAGCGAATACCGAAGCGGAATATGTAGCTTCAAGCGAAGGAGCTGGTTTGGGTGGAACGTTTAATTTCGGAACTCAAAATGTCGAAAGTTATTTCCACGCTGCTGATAGATAATGCGAGTGCAATTAAACTGGCAAAGAATCCTGAATTTCATAAACGTTCAAAGCACATAGCTGTGCGGTTTCACTTTGTGCGGGAGAAATATAGTGAAGGTGCGTTTAATGTTGAACACGTTAACAGTGAACTCAAATTGCTGACATCTTCACGAAACCTTTAACTCGTGTGCGTTTTCAGATGTTGAGAAATTTGCTAGGCATGAACTGTTTAATGTAATGTAAAAAATCTTGTCTTGTATGTGGCTATTTCATTGTATGAAATTTGAGTTAGATTGCATTACTATTTCGTGTTTATGCTAGTAGTAATTAATATTTTGAGAGAAAGTGTTAAGATAGACAAAACATTTAATTATGTTGGTAGCAGTAGTAACTTTTTTCTCAAATGTGGTTGGTACGAAAGTGCAATATAAACCTAACCAATAAGTTTCCGGTTAGCTGTTAACCCTTAACTGGTAACGTGAAATTTTGGAGCACAACTGGTAACGTGCAGTCTGTGAGACTGGCACACCTTTGAAACGAAAAAAATTATACTGTTTTAATTATTTGTTTAAATATATATATAGAGGTTTGTTAGGCATATATTTGTTAGTAATAATTTTATTTAAAATAACCGAAAACTTAATGCAAAGAAAAAATAATAAAATAATTTTCAACTTGAACACAAATTAGCATTGTACTTTTTACCAGACCAAGATAACAAAGGAAAACTTTTGATCAAAAGTAATTTTATTTATTTTACGATTAATAATAAGTAAAACAATGGATTTGTAAAAAGAACTTAAAGAAATATTGTAATTCACAGGGCCTGCCATGCCTACAAGTGGCAAAAAATTCTCACGTAAACCGTCACCTTTGAAGCGAAAAAAATTAAACTGTTTTAATTATTTTTTTAAATATATATACAGTGTGTCCCAGATCGAGTGGGATTGCATGGGTAACTTTCTTATTATTGAAGTTGGAGATTTGGTTAAATGGGCAATGTTTTGCAGTTTTATATGCTGATTTAGAGTCTCTTTGATAAAGTTCAAAATGTCGAACCAGTCAAAAGTTATTAAAAAAAAACTAAAAACTGTCATTTTCTTGTATGTCAAATATCTTTGTAAATATAAGAGATACGAAAAAAAGTTTTATATAAAAGTCGCTGTTTTCGATGAGACCAATTTAAAATTGACTTCGAACAAAAATTCAAGATGGCTGCTTTTGAGGTACTCGTATCAACTTCCTTAAGTTAAATGGGCGCCTTATTGGATTTTTAGGTTACTGAATAGAGTTTCTAATTCTCTTTTCAACGATGTAAGATAACGTATGATTGAATAAAAAATACTAGTAAAATTAATTGTTTTTACATTTTAATCAAGTAGGCTTACATGGATCCAAACAAACAAAATTCATTTAAAAAAAAAACTTAATCCTAATAATCACATGAAGTGTTCAAAATGCTGACCATTGTTAGTTAAACATAGTTGACACCGTTTGACGACACTTCCGGTTACTTTACGCAACGTATTTCGATTAATACTAGCACACGCTTCTTGCACTGCTTCGCGCAGTTCCTGAACATTATTGTAGCTGTAATTACTTCCATATACTTTATTCTTTAACGTACCCCACAGAAAAAATTCAAGAGGCGTTAGATCAGCGGATCTGGCTGACCATCGAACATTAGTATTGGTGGCAATAACCTTATTGTCAAATCGGTGAATTAAATAATCTACCACGTTTCTTGAATTGTGGGCTGGGCAGCCATCTTGTTGGTACCATAACCCATTTCTGTCTGCCAAAGGTAGATCATCTATGAACTCTTCTAAGGATATTTGGAGAATTTCTAAATAACGTTGAGCAGTTAAAGTTCCATTGAAGATAACAGGTCCAATTAAATGACTTCCCATTATGCCGCAAAATACATTAAATCCGAATCGAACTTGATTTCGACGTGGAACTAAAACATGTGGATTTTCCTGTGACCAGTAGTGTTCATTGTGTCGATTAAATACTCCGCAGTTAGAAAAGTAAGACTCATCTGTCCATAATACTCGACTCGTAAAACTAATATTTCTAGTACTCTCGCGGATAAACCACCTACAAAATGCTACTCTGCGATTATAATCTTCTGGTCGTAAAGTTTGGGCAATACGCAACTTGTAGGGGTGAAACTTGTGCCTTCTTAAAATTCGCGATGTTTTTGATTTAGATACACCAACCTGTGCTTCTATTTCTCGAGTTGAAATGCCTGGATTAGCCGCGACACAAGCCATTGTTATTAACTCACTGTTGTAATTATGATCTACTAATAAATTGTTTTCCCTAGTTTTAACGGGCTTTTTCAAACTTCCATACCGCTGCATATTCTTGTCCAGTCTTTTAAACGTTTTGATATTTGGTTGTCTTCTTTCCGGAAAATTAGTTAAATAAGTTTGGACAGCAAGATGGGAATTTTTATAACACTTGATAAATGTGCAAAACATATCGTAGCTTTCAGTAATTGGAATATTCGCCATAATTTGTAAAGTTTGTAATACGTATAACTTCAGATAATACTTTAGCTTAAGCACCTGCTTTTTGACAGATTGTGATAAACTTTGTTATTGTTTTTCATCATAACTACTTACCTACTTGATTATACATTTAAAAAGTAATGTCACGATGTTTTGTGGTTCAAGCCTACTTGATTAAAATGTAAAAACAATTAATTTTACTGGTATTTTTTATTCAATCATACGTTATCTTACATCGTTGAAAAGAGAATTAGAAACTCTATTCAGTAACCTAAAAATCCAATATAGCGCCCATTTAACTTAAGGAAGTTGATACGAGTACCTCAAAAGCAGCCATCTTGAATTTTTGTTCGACACCAATTTTAGATTTGTCTTATCGAAAATAGCGACTTTTATATAAAACTTTTTTTCGTATCTCTTATATTTATAAAGATATTTGACATACAAGAAAATGACAGTTTTTAGTTTTTTTTTAATAACTTTTGACTGGTTCGACATTTTGAACTTTTTAAAATGGATTTTAAATCAGCATATGAAACTGAAAAACATTGCCCATTTAACCAAATCTCCAACTTCAAAGATAAGAAAGTTACCCATGCAATCCCACTCGATCTGGGACACACTGTATAGAGGTTTGTTAGGCATATATGTTTTAGTAATAATTTTATTTAAAATAACCGAAAACTTAATGTAATGAAAAAATAATAAGATAATTTTCAACTTGAACACAAATTGGTAATGTACTTTTTACTAGCCCAAGATAACAAAAAAAAACTTATTTTATTTATTTTACGATTAATATTAAGTAAAACAATGCATTTGTAAAAAAAAACTTAAAGAAATATTGTAATTCACAGGGCCTGCCATGCCTACCAATGGAAAAAAATTCTCACGTAAACCGTAACGTACCGTCTCACAGACTGTACTGAACTAAAAATAAAACACATCTCCAGCGTTAGTTACCCAAATTTACCAATAATTGTGCGATAGGTGGGGTACCAAGAGGAGAAAGATTAGATAAGATCATTTGCCGAAAAGCGGTACTCTTTTGCTGAAAATTTGATATTAAAATTTGCTTGCAGTCTCACAGACGGCACGTTACCAGTTAAGGGTTAAATAGTACAGATGTTGTTACACTTGAGTTTTACTCTACTTAAATCGTTTGTGTTTTTTTACTAAATAAACTCATGTTTACCTTCATAGATTGTTTATTTAATAATAAAAACAATTTCAAATTAATCTGACATTAGTTATTTACACAGAAATAGTTGACCATTTAACAATTTTACAATGTTAATTTGGTGAGACAAACTGTATACAAGTCGTATATTTAATTCTGAGCTGTGAGTTCCCACACAACTTATGTATACTTGTGCAAGTACATTTAAGTATGACATTTAAGTAGTACTAGTTACATTATTGGAGTAAAGGAAAAATACAGGAACAGACAAGCCTCTGCTTTTCCTTTGACTCGCATCAATTTACCCATAGCCGGTGAGCACTTGCAAGTAAGAGCAAGTTATGAGCTTGATAAATTTGTTCTCTGAATGTCATTTTTTGGGAGTGGTCTATTATGATATGTTTTTCCGACTTTTTCCACTGTCTAAAATTTGTAATCAGCCCTATGCTAATCGTAAATGTGTCCAGTAGCGAATATCTACATAGTGTCTGGAATCAGCTTTACAACGTTTCAGTTCCTTTCATTTTTGATAGGTTTTTACAAGATCCAATATTCATAGCTGACATTAAAATCGCTTTTTCGAATGATTCTATATAATATAATGGAAGAGAGCTCAATGTTTTTTATTAATCTACGGGCTTATTTGTTTACATTGAATTTTACTGAAAATATGCCCTTGCCCATATAACTGACCAAATCATGTTTTTACGCTAGTGTCAGCTCACATACAACAAACGACTAAGATTTTGCTCTTATATGTGTCTTTATATGTTTAACTATAGTAGTAGATTTGGCTACCGCTTTATAGTCGCGATTTAAAGGAGATTAAGATTTTTCTCCTATATGCCTCTTCATATGTCTAACTAAAGCATCATTTCGTGATGTTTTATACTCACATATACAACATGAATAAGGTTTTTCTCCTGTATGCATCTTCATATGTTTATCTAAATTACCTTTTTGTGCTGCTTTATATTCGCAAATAGAACATGCATGAGGTTTTTCTCCTGTGTGCATCTTTATATGTCTAACTAAATCACCACTTCGTGATGTTTTATACTCACACATACAACATGAATAAGGTTTTTCTCCTGTGTGCGTTTTCATATGTTTAATTAAACTACCATTTCGTGATGTTTTATACTCACAAACACAACATGAATAAGGTTTTTCTCCTGTATGTATCTTCATATGGCAAACTATTTCACTTTTCCGTGCTGCTTTATAATCGCAAACAGAACATGAATAAGGTTTTTCTCCTGTATGCATCTTCATATGTCTAATTAAACTTCCCTTTTGTGATGATTTGTATTCACAAATTGCACATGAATGAGGTTTTTCTCCTGTATGCGTCAACATGTGTTTAATTAAATAACCATTGTGTGCTGCTTTATACTTGCAAAGACAACATGAATAAGGTTTTTCTCCTGTATGCATCTTCATATGACGAACTAAATGACTTTTCCGTGCTGCTTTATAATCGCAAAAAGAACATGAATAAGGTTTTTCTCCTGTGTGCGTCGTCATATGTTTAACTAAAGCACCTTTTTCTGATGCTCTATATTTGCAAATAGAACATGGATAAGGTTTCTCTCCTATATGCGTCTTCATATGGCTCACTAAATGACTTTTTTGGGTTGCTTTATACTTGCAAATTGAACAAGAATAAGGCTTCTCTCCTGTGTGCCTCTTCATATGTCTATCTAAAGCACTTTTATTTCCTGCTTTATATTTGCAAATAGAACATGGATAAGGCTTTTCTCCTGTATGTGTCTTTATGTGTTCCACTAAAGCATCTTTCCGGGCTGACTTATATTCGCAAATACAACACAAATAAGGTTTTTCTCCAGTATGTGTTTTCATATGTTTCACTAAAGCCCCTTTCAGTGCTGCTTTGTACCCACAAATTGAACATGAATGAGGTTTCTCTCCTGTATGCGTCTTCATATGTCTTACTAAATCATTTTTCTGTCCTGCTACGTATTTGCAAATAGAACATGAATGTGGTTTTTCTGCTGTATGTGTCTTTACACGGTTCTCTAAACCACCTAGAAAATGAATAAAGTTTTTCACTTGTATGGGTTTTCAAATGGTTAAATAACTTACATTTCCCTACGGTTTTATCTTCGTAAATTAAAGATGTGTAAAATGGTTCTGTATGCGTTTTAATATGTTCCAGGAAATTGCCCTCATCTTTTGCTTCATATTCACAAACCTTGCAAAGTAACTGTTTTTCTAAGATTCCACTTGCTGCAGACGAATCAAGCAATTCATCTTTTACATCAACTTCCTCTTGTTTAATATTCAATTCATAACAGGCCATGTTGTCATTAGTTTCTTGAATGATCACTTGCCGAACATGTAGATTTGCAATTGCTTTATTTTCAATTACTTTTGTCAGTGGTTCACGTAACATGCTGGTTATTGCACTAGGCAAATTATGTTCTACTATTTTATGTTCCACATCCATTATTATAACAAGAATGAAAAATCCGGATTTAATATATGCAATATCTGAAAATAAAACGTACAACGAAATTCAGTTACGTTGACTTGGTTATGTTTATTTATTTTAAATCTACTATTTTACTTACAAAGAATAACATAAAATTTGACGAAGTCACTCTAACAGAAAATGGGCTAGCAAACAGATACACCAAACCACCCTCGGTAGCCATACTGTTTCGCTTGAATTTGATTTGTTAGGCCAAATATAAATGAAAAGAACTACTGCAGTATACAGTGTGACCCGCAACATAATAGCTATAGCTAGCCATGGAATTCTTGGGTTATTTACATGAAAACATTTCCACAAACACAGGTATACTTCACTGTTTTCCTAGTAAATAATATAAAAATTGGTACTAACAATTTGTAACAGTTATCCTCGGCATGTAATTAGTCACAAATTCTTATTAATCTTTCAACGAAGCTTGCACTCTATCTCAACAATTTGAGGTAATTAAAAATTGTAATCTTAAATTTAAATATAGGACGTACATACTTTCTAAATTAAAATACTGGTTTTAAGTATTATAATTACAAAGAATAAAGATGAAATTTTTTAATTGTTTAGCTAACACCATAATCATGTAAGTTTTCTTGTTAATCGGTTAAGGGGTCTAACATATAACCAAACTCTAAAGGTCAACTTATTAAGAATTTAGTTTATTTTTAACGTTATATCCTATCTTTTATTGTACTTTCAAATGCAAATATTTTATGTTCAACTTCTAAAATTGCATTGAGCTGATCCTAAACAAAGAAATGCATTACTTACATTACTTGAAGAGGTCTAATATGCGTATATCTACCACATGGGTCGAGTGAATCCTTAATTAATTTTGACTTTTGTTTATTTTGGTATTATTCAACTTACAAATCTGTACTTTTCTGTTAATATAGACCCTATATGTATTTATAAATTATAAAGAAAATTCTGGTTTTCGTATTTTCACTCACACAAAAGTAGGTACTTCATACCACCAGGATCCATCGAACCATATAATGTTACTCTTACACAAATGTTTGTATTTTAGAAATATTTCAGGCGAAGCTAGAATTTTTTGTGTTAATCCTTATTACATACCTCTTCTTCTTCTTCTTCTAGCTTCTAAAATAGGCTAACAGCCTGTTCTTTGTCATATTATTAGACGGCGTCGCGCCACCGTTTTTTTGGTCGCCCAATACTTCTTCTTCCCCTAGGTTGGCCGTCTCGTGCGATTCGTACCACTCTACTCTCGTCCATTCTATCTATATGTGCATTCCATTCTCTTCTTCTGCGCGATACCCAATCAGTAATGTTTTCAATTTTACATGCTTCCCTTATGTTTACATTCCTCACTCTGTCGTATCTAGTTTTTCCAGCTATTCTTCTTAGTACATTCATTTCTACAACTTCCACCTGTTGTCTACTTTTTAATGTTTGGGGTTTAATTTCTGCCGTGTATGTCAGTGTTGGTCGTACTGTGCTTTTGTATACACTGATCTTTGTTTCTTTTCTTATGTACTGATTGTTCCAGATGGTGTGATTAAGGCATCCTGCAACCCTTCTTGCTTTTGTGGTATTCTCCTTTATTTCTTTATTTAAGTCCCCATAGCTGGTAATAATTGTTCCCAAATATTTTATTTCCATCACCTGTTGTATGGGTTTGTCATATGCTACCAGTTTACATCTTACGGGTTCTTGTGAGATCGTCATACATTTCGTTTTTGGTACAGAGATGGTCAGATTAAATGCATTTCAAGTATTTACAAATTGGTGTAGCATTCTCTGTAATTGTATATAACATACAATTTTGATTGCTTTCGTACCCATTTGGAACCCATGGCTTTGTTTTACGACTTTGATTATTTCGTCCATTATAAGGTTAAATACTAGCGGGCTTAACGAGTCCCCTTGTCTCACACCTTTTTGCGACGGTATAGCTTATGTCAATTTATTGTTGATTTTAATCACAATTTTGTTGTCTCTGCATATGCTTTGTATAATTTTTACTATAGCCTGTGGTACTTGCCTCTCGTATAGTATGTTTATGATATCATTCTGTAGGATGTTATCAAAGGCCTTTTCCAGATCGACAAAACACATATATGCGGTTCTATTGAATTCTAGAGCTTTTTCTTTTATTTGCTGTATGGCAAATACTGCGTCATTACATGATCATCCGCTACGAAACCCTTGTTGTTCGTCCTGCCGTTCTAGTATAGTATTTAATTTATTTGTTATAATTTTTGTTGTGAGTTTTAGGGTACTATTCAAGATATTTATCCCTCTGTAGTTTTTCGGTTTCATCTTGTCGCCTTTCTTAAATACTAGGATTAGTATGCTGCTTTTCCATTCTAGAGGTATTTCCTGCTCGCGAAAAATTGTTTGGTTAAGTATGGTGATTTCATCTAAAAGAACGCATCCTCCATATTTTAGGAGTTTGTTGTAAATTCCGTCTTGCCCAGGTGATTTATGATTTCTCAGTGTTTTAATAGTTTCGTCAATTTCATCTTTGGTTACTTCAACCTCTTTTTTATTTGTGAGAGCGGGCTCTGAAATGTGGTTTGGATGTTGTGATCTTTGGGAATGCAATGTACTCCGCTACTTCGGTTCTTTGATTTCGAATGAATCGCCAGATCTGTTTTTGAAGACCATAAAAATCATGTTCCAGGTGTGCTGAGAATCGGTCCCAATAGTTTTGTTTGATTGTTCTTATTTCGGAATTCACCCTATTTTTTACTAATTTATACTACTCCCATGCTAGAGGCGTTTGTTTTTGTTTGTACTGCAAGTATGCCATATGTTTTCCTTAGATAGTAGTTTGACTTCACTACAGAACTATGGTGTTTTCAAGTTTATATGTGACTTGGCTATATTTGTTCTCTTTATTCCTAAAACTCTTGTGCTCAATCAGTTATGTTGCGTTTGATTTTTTTCCCATACTTCGTCTATCGTGTCAGAATCGTTGATTTTATTTTCCTCAATTTTGCTTTTTAATCTTGATTTATATAACCACTTTGTCGTATCGTCATGCAGTGGTTCGATGTTAATTTTTGTTGAGTATTTTGGAGCACCCTTTTTTTTTGTTCTTAAGGTCATTCTCAACTTTCCCAATACTAGGCTGTGGTCACTTCCTATGTCCGCTGATGTAAGGGTATGCACATCTAATATCTGTATTGGGTGTATCATTCTATTTGTGACGATAAAGTCTATAGTAGATTTCTGGTCTCTCAAATTTTGCCACGTATATTTTTGTTGTACTTTGTGATCGTAAAACGAGTTGTTAATTCGCATTTCATTATTAATGCAGAAATCGATCATCATGTCCCCGTTTTCATTATGTTCTTCTTCGTTAAATCTTTGTTTTATGGCTAGAATGATGTCGTTTTCGATTCTAGCATTAAAGTCACCCATTATTATTAAAATCTCTTCTTTACTGATTGAGTTCACTGTTTTTTTGAAGATCATCATAAAATAGTTCTTTTTCGTGTAGAGCTTTGCTGGGATCAGGGGCGTAAACGGACATTACATACCTCTAGAAGAAAAAAGCACACTTAAAGGGCTCAATGCAAAAAGTCCCTAAGAGAAATTTTTGTGAAATTCAGATTTTTAGCGTCATCTATGTTTTGAAGCAAGTACAAGGTGGCGCAAAAAGAACGCATGTTTTTGGGATGCGTATTACTTCGGAGGACAGAGGTTGGCGGCTTTCCAACTCCATCTGCAATGTGGTCAGAGAGTCTAGTTTCAGTAGCCGTGGAGCGGTGGAACGTGGAACACCATACTTTTGCCGTTGAGCAGTGTTTTTAGAAATAACGATTCTGTAATTCCGTTCAACGTCTTTTCCGTTGACATTTCTATGCGCCGGTTGGTGCGGCAATCCATAATCGAAACACAATACTCCGATGGAGAAAATATGGTTTCAACAAGATAGGCCCACAGCCCATACAGTAAGAGCCACGATGAAAGTTCTTCGATAAATGTTTTCCAACCACGTAATGTCGCGTTTTGGCGACGTTCCTTGGCCCCTACGGATAACGGATTTGTCGGCGTGCGACTTATTTTTGTGGGGTTACCTCAAATCGAAAGTCTAGGTTCGAAAACCTCGTACGCCAGCCGAATTAAAACTAGCAACTCGTAAAGAAACCGCAGCTGTGCCCCAAGAAATGTTGATGAGAGTACTGCTGAACTTGAGAAGAGGCTCCATATGTGTGTCCAGCAAAATGGACGTCATCTTCCTGACATAATCTATACATATATAAAGGAAAGTCACAACCCTGACTAATCAACGCAGAGCCGAAACCACTGGCACTGAAACCTTGAAATTTGGGTGGAAGGTTCAATTTGTTATGTAAGGTAGTGCTAAGAAGGGATTTTTTGGAATTCGACCCCTAAGGGGATGAAAAGGGGTAAAATGTGTTTTCACGAATTCTTCAATATCTCTTACACCCGATAAGATATCAATTTGGTGTTTGTTTGCAAAGATTATCAATGCAAATACCTAGAAACGTATTTTAGGATTTTGTCCTAATCAACCCATAAAGGTGCAAATTTGGATTGAGGGTGAATTAAAGAACCCTTCGTATCTCCTATGTTTATTGAGTTAGAACATTCTTTTTCGGCATATAGATGTATTTTTAAAATATTTAGAAAGCGGTTTAAGGGAATTTTAAAATTTTAACCCTAAGGGGGTGAAAAAGGGTAAACTGTGTTTTCACGAATTCCTGAATATCTCTTACACCCGATAAGATAGCGACTTGGTGTTTGCTTGCATAGGTGTCCAATAGAAGTATATAAAAATACATTTCAGGATTTTGCCCTAATCGACCCCTAAAGGTGCAAATCTGGAATTGGGGTAAATTAAAGAACCCTTTGTAACTCCTAGGTTATTGAGCTATAACATTCCTTTTTTTTTGCATATAGATATATTCTTAAAATATTTAGAAAGTTATTTAAGGGATTTTACAATTTTACCCCTAAGGGGGTGAAAAGGGGTAAACTGTATTTTCACGAATTCCTCAATATCTCTTAGACCCGATAAGATATCGACTTGGTGTTTGCTTGCATAGGTGTCCAATACAAGTGTCTAAAAACGCATTTTTTGGATTTTGCCATAATCAACCCCTAAAAGTGCAAATCTGGATTTGGGGTGAATTAAAGAACCCTTCATATCTCCTATGTTTATTGAGCTACAGCATTCTTTTTTTGGCATATAAATGTATTCTTAAAACATTTAGAAAGTGGTTTAAGGGATTTTAAAATGTTACCCCTAAGGGGTAGCGCCAGCGTGGCTCTGATGGTTAGAGCATCGGACTGCGGCGCGGAAGTCTGGAGTTCAAATCCCAGATCGATGCTTGGCGGGCGGCCTACCCAGTCGCTTTAAATAAAAAAATTAAACCTGCGTTCGAAAGAACAAGGGGTAATAATGCGGTTGTCTAATGCGTGGTGCTCACCACATCACCACGTGTCATGAATTTGACACGCGACAGCCGGGTGTGAGAGCGAGGATACGGAAGCTCTAACCTTCCGCCTTGCAGGCCAAGCTCCTTCATGGGGTGTTAGTGCCTCACCACCCCTAAGGGGTGAAAAGCGGTGAACGGTGTCTTCACGAATTCCTCAATATTTCTTAACCCCATAAGATATCGACTTGGTTTTTTGCATGCATAGGTATCCACACGTTTCAGGATTTTCCCAAATCAACCCCTAAAGGTGCAAATCTGGATTCGGGGTGAATTAAAGAACCCGTTGTATCTCCTATGTTTATTGAGTTAGAACATTGTTTTTTTGGCATACAGATGTATTCTTAAAATATTTAGAAAGGGGTTTAAGGGATTTTAAAGTTACCCCTAAAGCGGTAAAAAGATAACACTGAAAAGGGGTAAGGTGTTAAGTTTATCTTGCTGTAATTTATGAATACAACATTTAGTTTGTACATATATATATTAATTTTATCTCATTGTTATACTAAAACTATAGTTTTATCAATATATACAAGGAGAACGACAATTACGTACACATTTCCAGGGGGTATATAAAGCATAAAAAAGAGTTGTGGAGGAATTTTTTCGGAAGAATTTTGTTTCTTTTTTCCAACAATATTGTTTTGCGGCGTTTGTTAGTTTAGCGTATTTAGTGAGGAGGTGGGGGCACCCTAGAATTCATTTGAAATTTAGAAGAAAAAACATTTGTTGCCCGTACGAAGAACGGGCATCTTGCTAGTCTTTCATAATTAAATCTATGTGGCGTTACTGGTTTTTTACTTTCTTCACTCCACAACTAAGATATTGTTTCCAACTTTGAAATATCATTTTATCATAAACATTACTAGGAATTTAAAAATGTAAAGGTTTTTTGATAGCTGTAAATATTCGAATTTATATAAAAATAGATTGTTATACAACAAAGTTATTTGTACAACTTTAATTTTTACTTCTTTTTACAATAAAGGAAGTATTGGATTTACCCTAAAAATTCGAAATTGAGTTTTCAACAGATCTTCACGTTTTAGTGTCCTGAACCCAAAAAACGTATTTTTGTTCATTGGTCTGTGTCTGTCTGTGAATAGAATATCTCAAAAACGAAAAGAGGTATGAGGTTGAAACCTCATATATAAGTTTTGTGTACTATCTAGGTGCGACAGCAAGCTTTGAAAATAGTCGCATAACCGGAAGTATGGTGTTTACTTTTGTGATTTTTCAGTTTTTCTTGATTTTTTCAAAAACGGCTATAACGATTTTTTTCAAACTTTACATTTTTATTACATTTTTAATGTGTATTGATGTGAGATAGGTGATTTTTGTTGAATACTTCTAAATTGGGTTTCCTTGTTTTTACTTCCCTCGTCTGAAAGACGAAGGAGTATTGTAATCACGGTTTTCTTAATTCCGTCTGTCTGTCCGTCTGTCTGTGTGTCTGTCTGTAGGCAGTATAGGTCAAAAATTATATATCTACCTCGCATGAAACCGGTACAATTTCATACAAATATATACAGGGTGAGCACCATTTTTGCTTGAACTGAGGAATACATAAAAGTACTAATTTGTACATAGTGCTGGCTTTATCCGTGCCAAAAATGGGAATTAACAAATACGTTAAATAGACCTAGATCGCAAGAGTTGCCAGCGCGGGCGTGGAGCAGTCAGCGCAGCCATGATTCACCGGAGAATAAAGGAATCCATGTTCGTGCTCGTTTGCAGGCACTAGTTCGAATCTCGTAAAGATTTTTTTTAATTTAAAAATTGAATTTAGTATTATTAGAAATGTGAAGATATTGGTCGGAATGCTTCGCCGAGTGTAGACGTGTTCCTCACTGCGTGCGACAAATCAAATCGAATTATTAAACTACATATAAACAAAGTGTGTAGTGTGCGAAAGTGGTATCTAGTGCCCAGTATAGATAATTCCGTGTTCAAAATGGGACTAATGCGCGAAACAAAGGCCGAAATCAATGACATTATTTCGGAAACTGTAAACGTTATTCTAAACGAAGATTTTATTACCAAACTTGTAGAAAGAGTGTATCAGAAAATGCTAACAAAAATTGAAGAAGTTAAGCAGCAGTATGATAAGCAAGTGGAACAGTTATCTGAAAAATACGAACAAACATTAGACGACCTACAGCAGTACACGATACGCCATCAAAATTAAGATAGGAGAAGCGATCAACACAATAAGAAATGGAGAGGGGCTTAAATCTCTAATTATGAAATGTAATAATTAATAATATCTAACCTCATTAAACTTTTTAAAACTATCATAAACTACTGATATCGGTTTATTATTATTCTTATTCAAAAGAATCCAATTTTAATTTAATAATACGTGTATTATTGCACATTGTTTAAGAATAGTTATTTAAGCATCACGGGAAGTAAGTATCTTTTACCAGTCGAGAACGAGTTCAAGACTGGTTATAGATAGTTACTTCCCGATCATGCTTGGGTCCCGAGTGATGTAGCTTGAACAAGCGTCCACGTTCGATCAGCAGAGTTAAGCAACGCTGTCTCTGGTCAGAACTTGGATGGGAGTTCCACGGCTGCATCTCTCGGCGCCTCGTGGTACGGCTATCACGAAAAAAAGTTGGTCCCGGCGGTCATACAACATCATGACAGTCGTTAGTGGGGTTGGAAGTCCTCATAACTGCACAGCGACGCCTATAATTGGCCTAACGGCTGTTGGCTGAGTGCAAATTAAATAAATAAATAAATAAAATAAATAATATTTTTCTCCATGCTCAACAAAAATTTGAATAAAATATAAAATATTACAGTATAAACATATTTATAAATTTTTGTTTGTTTCATTATTATTATTTTTTTTTTTATGGTTATACCCTAACCCTACTTATCTTAACAAGTTTTTAAATTTCAAATAGGTTAGGATCAGTTAAGTTCAAACCCGTTCAGATCACTTACAAAACTAAAATTACTGTAATATCACGCAATTCACTTACTTCCCTAATGTCATGACAACCAGTAAACAAACAGTAAAATCAAATTACCTGCAATGGATATGTCAAAGTAAGTGTAACTTACTAGATGGGCATGGAGAAAAAACATTTATTTCAAATAAAATATTTGCTTGTGTGTGTGTCGCGTTCATGATTTGTGACTAATATTTAATGTTTATGACTGACAGGTAGTGACGTTTAGGATTGCAGTACATGTTACTGGAGCGTAATAACCAAATTCTAACAATTAGCTAGATTTACTACAGGAAGAAATGAATTATCACGAATTATGAGCGTGACCATACATTACGCTTGTATTGTCGTTACAGGGAATAAAACAGCGTCATAGAAAGATCCTCATACGCGTTCTTTTTATTGTAGCCTTTGTAATAAATGGTGCATTTTTCGATTGTTTGCAAATGATTACGTCTTAAACTAAGAAAAATCTCGATTTTTTACATAAACTCAGTTAAGTTCTCCATAAAAAGTTGTTTTTGTAATGCCATAACTTGAAAACAAATGAAAATCGGATAACATCATATTTTTTTAGTGTTCCGAAAATGGTTGCGTTTATCAACGCGGAGCAACAGTACATTTTTTGTGTATTTTTGTAAGGCTCGCTTTAAAAAAAAAAGCATCTGTGCTGCGAATATGATGATGATGTTTATTTACGTCATCAACGTCTGCAAAAATGCAAATTTATAAACTAAAAGATAAGCTCGAATATTTTATGAACCAAGTTTTTCTTTTTAATCAGCTTTTATATCTGAACAGTAAAAACTCGTGACTTTCAAATATAATAAAATAAATTAAAACGAATAAGATCGATGCCTAACTGGTTGATAGAACTTCAAAACTACTGCCGTGTGTAGGTATTAAAACTAAAATATGAATAGACTTTTAACTAAATAAATAGTGTCAGCATAAAAAAGTTCAAACAGTTAATGCAACTATTGCCGACGTTATCAAAAAAATTGGAAGGTGTAACTGTTATTGTAGTTTGCCGAACGCTGATTCAAACACCGTTGTTGTTGAATTGAACTTTATTTCTGATTTGAACAAGTGGACTGTATAAATGTATTGTAATTGAACTATGCTAAAATGCGTTGTAGCACAGAGCTACCCTGATGGATCTTAACTGCAGACTGCTTGTACCGAAGATGCTGGTCCCTTTGCAGCAACTCTCCGCGACCCCACCCCTGGCTTCCGAGTGTACCCAGCCGCCCCCCTAAAGGCGACGCTGCGTTAAAAATATCTTGAATGTTGGTTTTCACACTAACAGTAACTTTAGAGGGTTCTGTAACCAAGCGTTTTTAGATTCACTTCCACAGGAATCTATTTCATTAAAATACCGTTCGGCATAAACACCAGACTTACAGCGCAGCTATGACAGATTTGTAGTAGGTAACCTGGGTTTTATATGACGCATTACCAATAACCTTCAAAAGCCAACTGTTTTTTTTTAATTGTATATTATCTATGACCGAAAATTATCTTGAGTTTGTTTCTACCATTTGGACAGCGCAGTGGTTTACAAAAAAAAACACACGAAAAGAATTGCAAAATTGAAGCCAAATTTATTAAACACATAAGCTTTCACTTTAGCAGATCTTTGTCTTAAATCGTAGATACCTAACGTCACCCTCTTATTAAAAATTCATTATACTAGAAGTATTCGTTGTAGTTAAGGTTAAATTTTTAATCAAATGTGAAGGTGGCCATTGTGGTCAAGGTGGCCGTTGTGGCAAAAGTGCAGGTGGCCGTTGTGGTCACGGTGACCGTCATTCTCAGCGTCGGTGATGATGTATCGAACAGACGTCGGTGGCCGTTGTGGTCAAGGTGGCCGCCGTGGTCAAAAGTAAAGGTGGCCGTTGTGGCCAAGGTGGCCGTTGTGGTCAAATTTTATCGGTGGCCGTTGTGGACAAGGTGGCCGTTGTGGTCATGACAACAACGGCCAAACTTCCGGGTGGCCGTTGTGGTATAGACCCTGTTTCGTACTTTAAATTTGCCCTAAAACGACTCCATTGATTTTAAACCAACCCGCATTCATTTTCATACAAAAGGTTCCTATATTTTAAAAGTGCCTTTGTTTTAAGAATTCCCTGTCTACAAAAATAGGAAACCTAACTAAACAAACACGTGTATAACTCGTTTGATTGCCGCAAAACTCGGCTCACCGCCTCGTTTTTGGCAATCAAACTCGTGTCGTTAAGATGCTCATAATCAAACTTGTATCGTTAATATCTATTATCTTCATCGGTGTTGTATAGACTATTAACCAAATTAATTTTAGTATCCTTATGAGCTTCATTGCCGCACTCTTTTTATATAAAAAATACACTGAACCAGAATTTGTTGATAAAGATAAAATATTGAACAATACACGTTTGCTTATGGCACATAACGAAAACGACACACTGCGTAGAATCGCATCAAACAGGTGCACGGAAATAAAAGCACGTCATATTTTTTAGAGATGTTTGACAAACACGATTGGTGATGTTACAAAAACGTCAACAACCAAGCTACGACGTTTTTATTTACCAAGAATTTCGCATCCAAAGGGTCAAAACATGTCAATACAGCACTATATTACAATATAAAGGAAAATAAAAAGCCCCAACAAGTTAAGTTGACTATACTTTGCGACAACTGCTTTTCTCAAAATAAAAATCTATTTCTGTGTACTTCTTTGTACTCGTTAGTAACTTCATCTATTTTGTAAGAAGTTGTTGTAAAGTACGTTTACAGGCCACTCAATGATGCCCATTGAAAGATGCTTTGCCTTAATAGAAAAAAGTATCTGAAAACAGAAAAAATTGATAATCCAACCTAATGCGTAAATCTCATTAAGTCTGCACGGGTTAAACGGCCTTTTCATACAGTTTTTTTTAAACATTTGGTTCTTGCTGGGCCATATCCTAATACCCCAGTTACAATAGCATACGGTTGGCACATTCGAAAGACGTGGACAAAAGCTGACGCGTAATTCGACAGGAGGCGGAACGTCGTTCACGGTCAATTTAACGCAACAGGATTTGATCATTTGAAGTAACACCAGTGGCGTATCATCCAAGGGGCGACGTGATTATTTCGCAAATACAAAAAGAACAAGGAAGAAATTAAAACTAAATTAGATAATAAGGAAAATAGAAGGGAAGATAGATAAATTCCAAAAATTACTATCATGAATACGAAACTAAAAGTAGAAAATCGTATGCTACAAACAACAGCAGAGAACCAAAAAAAAAGGTTAGAGGTTAGAGAAGGAAATAAGAAAGAATAAAATGGTAATCTATAGAATTCAAGATGCAGAGGATCAGTCGGATCTAAAGCTAAAGGAATGAATAAAGCAGACTCTAAGGGAAATAGAGGTGTCAATCAACATGGAAACGGAAATACAGGAAGTAAGATTAGGAAAATATAAAAAAGATAATGGAACCAACATTATTTGAACTGGTAGAATGGAATAAAAAGAACGAAATAATGTACAAAGCAAAGAATCTAAAAGGATCAAATATATGGTTTGCTGAAGATTTAACAATTAAGGAACGAGAACACAAGAAAGTACTCATAGAGCATATGAAAGAAATAAGAAATAAAGGGTATCTAGTTTATATAGTAGGGAATAAATTAAAAATTACCGGAGAAAAATATACCCTACTGCAGGAGGGAACGACTGAAGATAAATTAGAAGACAAGATAGGTGACAAGAACAGGAAAAAGGGAAGAACTTTTAGTCAACATCCACCACAAGAAATACAAGAAGAAAGAGAAGAGAAGCAGAGGAAGGAGACACAACCAGATAGAAAAGAACCGGAGAGAACTGAATCATATACAGAAACAAAACAAAAAACTCATAAACAGAAAGTTTGGGCACAAACGTTCTTCCCAGTAAAACCAAGTGCAAGTGTGGTGGACAAAGACAAGGAAGCTGGAGAAAAAATCAAAGAACATAAGGCACATGATGAACAGACAACATCAAAAAACGAATAGCAACTAAGCTATCTGAAACAAGTAGCATGACAAACAAGGCAATGGATATGGAAAACGAGAAATTAATGTTCAACGGTAATCAAACAAAGACAATAAAAAGGCAAATAAATGTAGTAGAAAGAGATAAGGGAAGAAAGTGCAAGAGCAGAAAAAGATAAAGGAAACGAGTAAAGAAAACGAAGGAAAGAATAAATGTAACAATCAACATACAAAAACAAAAATGGAGATAAACAAGGATAATGGATCTAACAAGAAAATAAAGAGTAAAGAAAAACGAAAGAAACACAACCAAACAACAAAACAAAAATATGGAAATTAGGAAGGTGGAACGTCAGAAGTCTACACAGTAAAGAAATTGAATTAATAACCGAATTTGAACAGAGCTAGAAATACAGGGTCCGGCAGAATGACTGACCCTATTTAAATTGTTAATAACTGTTTCAAATTTTAAAATATTTTTATTTTTTTTCAAAGATGTAAAGTAAAAACTGCCAATTTTAGTTACAATAAAATAAGATCACTCAAACTCAAACTTCATTTTCACACTAAATACAGATTAACCTAATCCCTAATTTGATTAAATTCATCAAGTTGGGCCTATCAGACAGAAATCTTCGCCGTATTTTAACTATTTAAAATTCCAACCTTACAAAGTTCAATAGATCACCAATTACTAGGTACCACGAGATTTAGAAGTTCGGGTTACGGTTTGTGAACAATTCCTTTAACTCAAGAATAACCAAAGTAATTTGGAGCAAGTGCTAATATTTTTAATAAATTAAGTATATTGTAACTAAAATTGAGAATAAAATGGAGGAGATAAAACAGGCTAACACACAACAAGGGTGGGAAATTTTATGAAGATAATCATTAACGCTGCCAAAGAGATATGCCGAACTTGCAAGAAAAAACAAACGGCATGGTAGACTAATGAGATAAAAGAAGAATTCAGGAAGAAGAAAAAAGAGTGAAAAAATTTCTATCTAACAAAAAACCAGAACAATATGAAATATATGAAAACCAAAGGAAATGAGTAAAAGAGTTAGCTGTAACAGCAAAAGAAAAATCAGGGACAAATTTTGAACATAAAATGGAAATGATAGATCTGGTAATCAGAAACTATTCTACAAAGTTTTAAAATCCATCAGTACAGAAAAACCGGTAAAAGGGCTATACGTAAAAAACAAAAACAAGAAATATTAACAAACAAAATACAGATATCATAGAGAGATGGAAAGAATATTTTGAAGAGCTAGTAGGACATCAAATACAATAAAACGGAAGAAGGGATACCGAAACTGAAACAAAATGCCAGGCTGCAGGGAAGAAATGGGAAATGAAAATAAAAATCGAAGAATTGAAGAATGTAGTTAAGAATTTAACAGATGGAAAGCCCCCTGGAAATGACTGTAGAAATGATAAAGAATCTGGGAGAAGTATGGATGGAAATAGTATTACAAATACTAAACAAAGCTTTGACCAATGAAAAAATACCGGAGGAATGGGAAGTAGCTTTAATAAAACCGATACACATGAAAGGCGACCAACAACAATGCAAACAACTACAGAGGAATAACCCTACTGAACAACATTCTAAAGATATATGAACAGATTATCTACAATAGAATAAAGCTGATATTAGAACCTCAACTAACACTCAGGATCACATATTTACAATAAAACAAATAACAGAAAGAAGACAATTACAAAATAAAAATGTATATTTAGCTTTCATAGACCTAGAGAAGGCCGTTGACTCAGTCCTTAGATCAAAGGCGTGGAAAGGCCTAAAAGAAAGGAGTACACAACAGAATTAAGAGTGGTTCAATACCTATACAAAACCAACACAAATTATGTGATAAGAAATAACATGGAGTCAGAAGGGTTTAAAACTGAGACAGGGTTAAGGCAAAAAGGAGGATTAAGTTCAACCTTATTTAACGTACATATGGACAATATCATCAAGAAAAGTAAACGAAATGTATGTTGGATATAAAAATCTAGAAAGAGTGGAGATAGCAGACGCAGTTTACACGGAAGAAGTGGTAATAAGGGTGGGAACCGAAGAACAACTACAGGAAAATTTAAACATATGGAAAGAAATAATGGAAGAATAAACATAAATAAAATGATAATAGGAGACCAGAATATTAATACTAACATTCAAATGAACAATGTAAAAATAGAACAAGTAAAAAAATTTAAATATCTGAGAGTAACCTTAGACACAACAGGAAAACAAGAAGCAGAAACAAATGAAAGGATCGAAAAAACAATAAAATTATACTACGCCATGAATCAAAAATTTATAGATAAAAGAAATTTCTAAACAAACGAAAATAAAAGTGTTTAACACGATTTATAAGCAGTCTTAACCTACGATTGTGAATCTTGAACACTCTTAAATAGGCAAAAAAGTAAAATTCAAGCTGCCCGAGACGAATACTAGGAAAAACCAGACGACAGAATTAGAAACACACAACTAAGAGAGGAGCTAGGGCTGCAACCAGTCACACAGTTTATAGAACAGCGTCAACTTAGTTGGTGGGGACTGGGGACACATACAACGAATGAGTAACAATAGACAAGTAAAATTAGTGTATGAAGCAAGAATACAGACTAAAAGAAAAACAGGCAGACCAAGACAAACATGGAACAAAGTAGCGGGTAGCATACTCCAAAAGAGAGGCAAATCCTGTGAAGAAGCAGCAACCTTCACAAAAAATAGAAAATCATGGAAGGAATTTATTTATGGAAAATAGATATAAAATTAAAAATGTAAAAATGTTTAATGTAAACCCGACACTTTTCTGGTACAAGGGTCATGATTATATAAATTGTTATTACATATTAGAGGTTTCTGATACGTGAGCCGGTTCAGTAATTAAATAAAAGAACCCAAGAGTTTTAAAATAGTACAGAATGCAAGCAGAAGCTGCACTGTCAACATTAAGGAAATCTATGTTACAATAACCAAGCAGAAGTGTAAATTACAGTGTAACGTGTAATGATATTGCGAGATAAAAGGCAGCTCCTCCACCTCTAGCCTGTCAGTTTCTCCATAGACGTACAAAGACATCTTCGTCCTTAATAACATTAGTTAACCAGGTTTTGGTAACAGCCAGCACATCAAATATTAAAACATTTTAAATTTGCATATGAATGAACCACAGAACTGAAAGTAACTAATTGTCATACAACACAAAAGCAAAACAAGACCATACATAATGACAAATGTACGTAATACCCGTGAAGTTAGGAAAATTATGTTAAACTTGTGTAACAAAACTCAAAATAGTGAAAATTAGATGAGTTTAATGTACTAGATACAAAACTTATTTAACTATATTAAACTAAGATAAAAAATGTATTACATTTCGCCACAATCTTAAAAAATTTATTTTTATATTGACTAGGTTATTTCTTAAAGAAGATAAAATGCGGTATACGACAGTAACACAGCTAAAATGTCGTATGTTTAATAAAATTTGGATATACGACATTTTCGTTTTGTACGTTACTATTACTTATGTTGTCATACGGCTTGTGGGAATTACACTGCTTACTTTAGAGCAACAGTATGAACATACCTTTTGCCTAATTGGTAACAAAAATTTTGAAACATGAACATTTCTCCTTATATGATACGAAACCCGCAAAAGATAATCTTGACATTAACTGCAATATAGGTATGTACAGGAGGAATTGCCATGGACGTTTGGCCTTACACCGGTGCAGACCCCGCTGTGAGGATTAGCACAGGCCGTTCCGCACGAACGTGCAAATCTTTTGTATGAACTACGACAGCGTGTTTTTATTTTAACGCGCTATTATAAAAGTCTAGGGGCTGGCTACCCCAGAGTGCAATAATATATTGATATTCGGATTACTGAGTGATAATAATATGGAAGAAAAAGACAGATCTGTACCCTGCGACGATAAAGGAGTATCCCTGGAGAATGACCAGACTGGAATATCAGATCGTTGGCAAGATATGGATTACGACAGGCTAGAAAAGGACCCAACATATAGCCCCTTCAAGAGAAGAGACTCCTTAGCGAGATCCCCACCCAAAATAGGGACTGCAATAGAAAAACATAGAGGAAACAAGGAAGAAGATACTGGAACTCAGGTAGCTACTGACGCAGTGACGAAAAATACAGAGGACGACCAAACATCTAAAAGGAGTTCCACCATGGCGCATCATTTTATTTATATGTTTTACGCTGTTTAAATGTTATCGGATTTTGGCCGTTTAGTTCAATTCCTCACTCAAAACCGTAGTTTTCTGGACTTAACGCCTTTAACACTTATACGGCAGTATAGACCTATGTTGGTACATCGTTTAAAAGAAGCAAATTCAAATGAATAAATAATTATTATGAGCCAATATCGTCTAGTGAAGCTCTTTTAAATTATATTTTTACCGTAGGTATTGTAATCTGTAATTTACTTACCGCAAATATAGTTTTAGGGTCTTACACAATATTAGCTTCACTATTACAACGTACATATCACATCTACATACACGCACCAATGCAGTCTTTGTGCACTCGCCGTACAAAATGCAAATGTTGCTGTTATTCGACTCGTCAGAGGATATCATAAATTAGGCTTAAGTTGTTCCGGGAATACCTTATCGATATGCTTAATATGTAACTTAATAAGACCTTATCATAAATTTTGGGTTCTCGAGATTTAGCACCCAATCGAGGTCAGTAATTCAGTAATTAAATTACTATAAACTAATTCAAATACTGCGCGTAATTTCAATTACCACACACATTCCAATACTTGTAAAATAATTTAAATACTTTAGAGTAATTTAATTACACAAAAGTAATTGAGTAATTGAATGTAATAATTAATTACCTTCAAAAAGTAATTGTCAAGTAATTTTTAACAAAAATGGCAGTTCCCAATTACATTTACCGCATTTTGAAAAGTAACTCAATTCCAAGGCAAACAAACAAAAAGGAATTTAATTAGTAATTTAGTTACAAAGTAATTAATTACTGCCCAGCTCTGGTTGCCCGGTATTTAGAATGGCATTAGCTGAGGCAAGGAAGCTATCCCGCAATGCCAAGCTTAGCATATTGCAACTGAACGCGAATAGAAGCATCGCCACACACGATCTTCTCGAGGCAACTGCTATGACACTGAAGGTAGATGTGATAATAATAAGCGAGCCCAATAAAAGGAAAGCGGTATACAGTGCGCAATGGGCAGTAGATAGGAATAAGGATGCCGCAATAGCAGTTCATAACAAATCACTAAGAACAAATGGTAAAGGAGCGGGAAAAGGGTACGCTTGGGTAGATATTGGCAAACTGCGAATCTTTAGCTGATATATCTCGCCAAATTGTGATATCGAGGACTTCAAAAGGGTAATTGAGGACACTGACAATGAAATGGTGAGCTCGAGTCAAGACGCAATAGTAGCGGGGGATTTTAATGCGAAATCTCCAGAATGGGGTTCTCCATTTGAAAACCAAAAAGGGCACAAAATAACTGAGTGGATAGCATCCAGAATCCTCGTCATCCAAAATATTGGAGATAAGGCTACGTTCGAAAGAAGGGCCAGTACATCGATACTAGATATTACGATGGCAACTGCAAAACTAGCAAGAAAGATAACCAAATGGGAAGTACTTAAGGACCTAGAAAGCCTAAGTCCTTACAAATACATATATTATGAGGTCCAAGAGCAAGAGAACCTCCTCCTGTCAAAAAAAAACAATCAAGAAAGGGTGGAAAACAGGTAGTTTAGACAAGGACCTATTTAACAACGCCATAAATGAAAGAATACATCAGGCAACCACGAAAACAGATGCCGAATTCACACGCATCATCACAAAAGCCTGCGATGCCTCGATGAAGACCGAGGAAAATTATAAGTACAAAGAACAATACTGGTGGAATAATGGTATTAAACAACTAAGTCGCGAAGCAATTAGTGCACGAAGACAGGTGTACAGGGCGAGACGTAGAAACGAAAGCACAGTAGAGATCGAGGCCCATGAACAAAAATACAAGTCAGCGAAAAAAGTGTTAAAAAACGGAATAAAAAGACCAAAGAAGATGCGTGAAAGAAACTGTGCGATGACGTTGAAGAGAATGTATGGGGACTAGGGTACCAAATAGTGCTAAAAAAGCTAAAAGTACCACGACCAAAAGTCCAGGCGGATGTTGCCAGAAGGGTAATAGAGGGATTGTTCCACAAACACCCAAAAATAGAATGGGAAGAAACAACAGTAGAAGAGATCCCAGAATTTAGCGAAGAGGAACTCGCAACAGCTGCAGCAAAAATCAAGGTCGGAAAAGCACCAGGGCTCGACGGCATACCATCAGAGATCATAAAACTAATTGCTGAACAATTTCCGCAATGCATGTTAGACGTTGCGAATAATATATTAGAAGAGGGTATCTGCTCTGAATGTAATTTTTTTGGCAGTGGTCTATTATAATAGGTTTTTCGGACTTTTTCCACTGTCTAGGGTGTAAATCACACAACGTTTCGGGAGTTTTGTTCTACTCCCGTCTTCAGGTGTTCCTGGTTAGTCCTTAGAAGGACTAATATTGTACGTTTTTCAACGTAAATTTGTGCCTCCCCCGGGGTTTGAACCCGGGACCGCTGATCGCTGTGATTACTACTCTGCCACTCTAACCGCCTGGCCTAGTGGTTAATGTGAGATAGCCCTAAAGGAAAAAAGGAAAACTCGAAAGACCAGGAAACTATGTGCTTTTAATTCGGCCAGCTGTAACAAAATCATCGAGGAGCTGGAAAGGAGGAAACTATCTCCGCACCTAGTCCGGATGATTAAAAGTTACTTTACGGAAAGAGTCATAACGCTGGAGGATGAAGCCATAGAACTGACAAGCGGGGTGCCGCAAGTGTCTGTGCTCGGACCGCTACTCTGAAACATTCTGTATGACGGAGTACTAAGGATAAGGCTACCGGAAGGAGTAGAAATCCTGGCATATGCTAACAACTTAATGGTAATTGTAACAGCAAAGACTGAGACAGGGATAATGGTGACAGCCAACACAGCGCTGGAGAGGATCAGCAGCTGGATGCACCGGACAGGGCTGATGATAGCCCCAGAAAAGACGGAAGCGGCCATGTTAGTAGAAAGAAAGAAACATGAGCCAATACAGTTCAAAGTGGCGGAAATCACGAAACAACCATAGAATAGCATCAAATATCTAGGGGTTATCATCGACAAAAACCTGGCTTACGGTAAACATCTAGTCGCAACGGCTCAAAAAGCGAGCAGAACAGTAACATCTCTCGCAAGGATACTGCCAAGAATAGGCGGAGCAGGAGAGCAGAAGAGAAGGATACTGGGTAGTGTGGCAGAGTCCATCCTACTTTATGCAGCGTCGGCATGGAAAGACGTCTTTACGGTAACAAAATAGCAGATACATGCCAAAGAAAGATGGCCCTTCGCATATGCACTGAAGCAGCGAGGGTATTAACAAGGACAGTGCCGATTGACTTGTTAGCGGACGAGAGGGCGCAAACAATGGGAAAACAAGATCCCAAAAGATAGCAGAATGCCAGAGGACAATTGCCAAATGGCAGGACAGATTTGCCAACTACCCAAAAAGCACATGGCTAAAGAAAATAATGCCTGACATAGGCGGATGGGTAAAGCAAAAGCATGGCAACATAGGGTACCATCAGACACAGGCCTGCACGGGGCACGGGTGTTTCCAGAACTACCTCTGTGTATTGGGAAAGGTGGACACCGATAAGTGCCCATACTGCGAGGATATGGACAACCCGCTCCACACACTCTTCAAGTGCCGCAAGTGGGATACAGAGAGGCAGCAGATGGCTTTAGAAATGCAGGGACACGTGAGTGAGAGCAATATGTATAATAAACACCATGCTCGAAAATGAACACAAATGGAAGGCGATAGAAAAAATGATCGAAATTATACTACGCCAAAAGGAGAAAGACGAACGGATGAGAAAGAAGGAGATGGAAGGATAGTGACAAAGGATAGAGACCAACCAGCAGCTTGATGGAATGCTAAACGCGGTGCCAGGCTGTCTGGTGAAGAATGGGAGAAGTTTTCAGTCGGTAGGAATCCGACAATACCTGGTAGTACGGTACTACCAGGTGTCTATGAAGATTTTCCTCTTCCAACGCAAAAAAAGGTATGTACAGGGTGTTTCCTTGTTTAGATAAAAATTGTAGGGTATCATCCAAACCGTCCGAATTTGCTACTTAAAGAAACAATTGAGCATCACGAGTAAAATTTTTGACTTATTGTATAGTTTTTTTTAATGGAACACCCTATACAGTCTAATGCTTTGAAATTATTAATCTATAATTGCATATGGAATCATTATATCCCAAATCAACTGTTATTTGACTCATTTCCACACTACCTTAGGGTACAGTCACTTTGAGGTAGAGTCACCAGCGCGTTTTTTTTTAAACATGGTATCCCCAGTAGGCCTAATCCACATGTTTTGTCCGGCAGTTAAAAGTTATTGTAACCTGCTTCGTTTGGAAGGTCTAGGTTGTTGTATGTCAATGTTTGGTTCATCATTATGGTTACACTCAATGTCTTTGATGCCTGGTTTACTCACGTCGTCTTCTAAGTCGTAGAAAATCTGTGGCACGTTTTCGCAGCTCTGTCCGTTACAATAACCGCAGTTAACAGAGCATTTTAAGCCTGCTTTCCTACAACCACAAGCTGCACCGCATTTGGTCTTGCATTTACACGAAATAAATTTCAGCAAAGCCTGAGGAGCAGGATCTTTTGTATTTTGAATCGGAATAAGTCCAATCTTGCTACTCTGCCAACCCCATTGCTGAGGATCTTTTACGACGCCACACCGAGCCTGAATTTGGTAGTACGTCCTCAATGAATGCAGCGTTTGAAATGTGGCTGTACGGCCGGATATTACGAATCTCATGGACAGACCATATCCTGAATGAAAGAGTACTGCAACAGATGGGCAAAGGATTGGAAATTATTAACACGGTGAAACGGAGAAAGCTGGAATACCTGAGGCACATAATGAGGAACAGGGACCGCTATAGACTGCTCCAACTTATGCTACAGGGAAAGGTCGACGGAAGGAGAGGGCCCGGACGAAGAAGAATCTCTTGGCTTAAAAATCTAAGGACATGGTTTTCCACATCAACAACAGCGCTGTTCCAAGTGGCTGCCAACAAAGTAATGATCGCCAGAATGATCGCCAACATCCAGTAATGGATAGGCACGCAAAGAAGAAGATATATATCTCGACAGGACTACCTGAAATGAGCCCGACTACCTGATCCAAATTCTAAGTAGTCTGCCTCTAGTAGTGCGGCAACGAGTGGAAAATAGTCCGTATGTAATTATAGATTAATAATTTCAAAGCATTAGGCTGGAAACGGGCGTTTTGGAAACATTTTGCAAATCGTCTGCGCTTTAGACTGTTGCAGTTCGTAAGCTATTAAATCTAGAAAAAAATGTTTTATACAAAAGTTGTAGCAAATTTCCGGATCTACAATATTCATTTAGACATTTCTGTACTAGGACCAAGTGGAATGGAGATATTGAAAAAAAACCGGTTTTGACCGCCATTTTTCCAAGATGGCGACGCGAGCGGAGGCTCGCCAAGGTCAAAAACTCAGGGAATCATTCATGACCTTGAACCCAATAACCCTTTAAAAAATCAAAACTCTCGGGTTTGATGTATGGCAGCCGCCTGTTTTTGGTTCTATTGACTGGGCTATGTAGTTTTGAAACAAACTCTACTATCAGTCGTTAACAAACCGACTTAGAACACAAATTACTGAGATGGCCTTGATTGTGCAAAACCAGTTTTACACGTTAGAAACTAAGACTCAGGAAAACTTTTAAATTGTTTAATTTCAAATAAAATCGCACTATACCGGGTGCTGACTTGCGCGACGCACCATAGGAATTTGCATAGTAAATTCTTTATGTTCAATTATTTGCTCCCCTAATTATTTTAGAGCTAAAGTGTAAATACATTTTTTGTAGAGAAAAAATACTGCATCCATTCATACTGTTGCTAACAATTTTTCATTTTCCAGAACCGAAGGAATGCAAAAAATCAAACTAGCATTTTTACAAGAATCAGTGATGCCATGGAATTATTGAAACAAGCCAATGCCAACGCAAGTGCGTCATCCAGTCACTGCCGTCAAAAGATTGAATTTATTGTCGTTTTTCTCGTTTTGGTGTAAGTTCTGAACCTCATTATTACACCTACAATTATTTAATAACGTGCCTGTAGTTTAAACTTAAAATGAATCAGTCTATTAATGGTTGTACTTTTTGGAATTTGCCGATACGGATATTTTACAATAAACAAGGAGCTTACTTAACGAACGTCTACCATAATCGTAAAACCATTTTTGTTATGAACAAGGTCTAGGTACCTTAGAGACATTAAGCAGAACATAATTAATAATGAAACATCAATGACAAACAAACAAACACATATTGTCGCTCCGCACGCATTTGCGTTGGCATTGGCTTGTTTCAATAATTCCATGGCATCACTGATTTTTGTGAAAATGCTAGTTTGTTTTTTGCATTCCTTCAGTTCCCGAAAATGAAAAATTGTTAGCAACAGTATGAATGGGTGCAGTATTTTTGTCTCTACAAAAAATGTATTTACACTTAAGCTCTAAAATAATTAGGGGAGCAAATAATTGAACATAAAGAATTTACTATGCAAATTCCTATGGTGCGTCGCGCAAGTCAGCACCCGGTATACAACCGGCTTACCAACAATAAAAAAAGATACAAAAATTATAAATGTCTTATACTTGCCATATCAAAAAAAACCTTGACGAGATTTTGCTACAAATTATAAAAACGGAGTTACGATGAGTGCTTCAATATATGGTGTACTAAAGCACCCTTTGTACAGCTCTTGTTTGAGCACTAATCAGGATCGAAGGTACAATGTTTGTAGCCTTCTCAGTTTTTCGCTATCTGGAAAACCGCTGATCGCCAGCTCGCCTTGGAATTTGTGGACTGTATGATTGTAGGTTTCACTGAATTATACACACGTTGAAAAGCGAAGGTAGTAATTTATTGCCATAAATTAACACGAACAGTTTAACATTTACAAAGAATTAGCTTTCGGAGTGCGGACCTGTTTGCATGCTGCCACGTTGACAGATGAAACGTAAGTGTTTTTGGAATCGGATGCCGGCGAGGCAGTCTACTGCGCACAGTACGAATTCAGAATGTAAGAGAGGCGGCAAAAGTTTATAAAGTCCTTAACATACCGCCCGCCTTGGAAAGGGTAACCTTTCAAATAAAACAGTACAGAGTTGACATGTAAAAGCTAGAGTAAAACATGTAACATGAACACACATATATACAAAGCCTAATAGTACATGGATCTTAATCTAGTACAAGAAAACCCGAACAATGGGGAGCCAAAAGGCTTTACGAAAACTGCGCTGAACGCTAACGCACTAGTTCACAACACTAGGTAGCGGGCACAATTTAGCGAAGGATCGCTTCACGATCCCTGACACAGTGTTCACTGACGCCACACGCGTAACGCCGTCAAGGCCAGGGTGCAGCTCGGTGACCCGGCCTAACCTCCACTTCAGAGGGGGTAGATTGTCATCCTTGATGAGGACCATGGAACCAGGCTGGAGGTCCGAAAGATGCGTGCGCCATTTGGTGCGCTGTTGGAGTTCCGAGATGTACTCTTTACTCCATCTTTTCCACACATTCTGGTGAAGTTGTTGTATTCTCTGGTATTTAGACAGCCGAGACTCGACGATCTCAGTAACGTTGGGATCAGGCAATGACACCAACGGACGACCAATCAGGAAATGAGCAGGAGTCAAAGGCTGAAGGTCGTTTGGATCAGAGGACAAAGGGGACAGGGGTCGGGAGTTTAAGGTCGCTTCCACCTGTGCCAACAAAGTGCAAAATTCATCGTAATTTAGACTAGCGTTACCTATAACGCGACGTATGTGATGTTTGGAGGACTTGATTCCGGCCTCCCACAATCCGCCAAAGTGGGGACTGTGCGCGGGTATAAAATGCCAAGCTACTCCGTCGTTCGCGACTGATTCGGAAATAGAAGGGTTTTGTTCCGCGAGAAAATTGCCTAATTCGATTAACTCGGAATTAGCGCCTACAAAGTTAGTGCCGTTGTCTGAGTAGACATGGAGCGGTTTGCCTCGTCGAGCCACAAACCGGCGAAAAGCCATTAAGAAGGTTTCAGTAGAAAGGTCAGCGACCAATTCAAGGTGCACTGCTTTTGTGATAAAACAAACGAATAGACAAAGGTAGGACTTCACTAGTTTAGAACCACGTCCTTTGCGATCCTTTATCATGAACGGTCCACCATAATCGATACCAGTCGTATGAAATGGGGGCGATGATTGAATACGAGAGGCTGGCAGATCTCCCATTATGGGTTCAGTTAACTTAGGAGAAAATCTAAAACACCGTAAGCATTGATGAACCACTTGCTTGACGATATTTCTGCCAGAGGTGATCCAATATCGTTCTCTGAGATTAGCTAACAGCATTTGAGGTCCGGCATGGAGAAGCCGAAGATGCTCATGCGATACTAGGAGTTTGGCGAATGGATGTTTGCCAGAAATCACTAGAGGAAACTTCTTGTCAAAGGGTAATTGAGAGTTGTGGAGCCTACCACCAACTCTTAGCAGTCCCTCGGAATCCAGAAAGGGATTCAGGGATATCAAAGCAGAAGATTGTTTCACAGGCTTGCTCTGTGACAACAGTTTAAGTTCGTCTGGAAATGACTCGCGTTGGGAAAACCTGGCAAGTCTTACAATAGATGATTGCAGTTCATCTGTAGAAAGGGGCCCAGAAAGACGATCAGCTTTGGGGGCTCGCGCATTGTTATGAAAACGAAAGCAATAAGCTATAACTCGTTGTAAGCGAGCAAAGCTTGAATACTGATTGAACGGAAATGGTTCAACAGAGGTTACAGGAAGACTCTGAACTTCTTTTTTGAATTCTGGAAGCTCAGCACGAACATGTCTGGAAGTAGGCCAAGAGGCCTCACCTTCGCTTAGCCAGGTGGGACCATGCCACCAAAGGCTTAACAGACCCAGCGGGTCAAATATCTGCGATCTTTCAGACAAGATGCTACGCTTGGTAGCCTTACTACTTGTAGAATTTGAAATATTGAACATCAGATGATCGCTTTTAAAGGACCAAATCAAACCAAGGGTGTTTGTGTGCTCATGTGCACTGAAATCAAGAACACCCGGATGCAAATCGGAATCTGGTATTCCATCGAGAACTTCTGGAGAGTTAGAAATCCACTATCTAAGTTTGAAGCAGCCTGACTCAAGAATCTGATCTAAGTTTGAGCAGAGAGTACGCGCTTTCTCAGGAGTGTCGGCACCTGTCAGAAGGTCGTCGACGTAAAAGTCCTCCTTTATGATTCGAGAGACTTCGGGATTTGAAGCCTCACATTCGATGCCCAATTGGGTTAAGCATCGAATAGCAAGAAAAGATGCTGAAGCGGTGCCATACGTAACCGTATTCAGGTCGTACGACCGAAGAGGCTCAGCTGAGGAGGGTCGCCACAAGATTCTCTGAAGGGGCCTATGGTTAGGATTCACCAGAACCTGGCGATACATCTTCTCGATATCAGCTGATATAGCGAATAAATGCTTGCGAAAGCGAACAAGAATTGAAAATAAGTCTTGCTGCACGGTTGGGCCAACCATCTGAATGCTGTTCAGAGATTGCCCGGAAGTGGTTGCTTGAGAACCATTGAATACAACTCGGAGTTTAGTTGTCAGGCTTTCCTCTTTTAAGACTCCGTGGTGGGGTAGATAATAGGATATCTCGTTTGAATTAGGGTTTGAAACGGACATATGACCTAATTCAGAATATTCATTCATGAAACTCGAATAGCGCTTGGACAAGTCAGGGTTCGCTTGTAACCGCTTCTCTAATGATAAGAATCTTTTCTGAGCGATTTGCAATGAATCGCCCAGTACCTCTACAGGCTTCTTGAAAGGGATAGAGACAACGAATCGACCATTCGCTTCTCGTTGAGTATTTTGCACGAAATGTGCCTCACAGGCGTTCTCTTCATTTGTGCGAACCTTTTCCTCTGGGTAATGTTCGAGTTGCCAAAACCTAGCAATGGGGTCAGAAGCATCCTCGATCGTGCTAAGATTGCACTGTACAGGGTACGCAGAAGGGGGGCCTGTAGGGCCAGAAACAATCCAACCAAAACGAGTTTTTTGGAGGATGGGAAGATTTGGGCCTAGACCAATTTGTCCAATACAAAGGAGCTGCCAGAAAATGGGCGAACCAATCAAAATGTCGATGGTGCCCGGTTGGTCGTAGGACAGATCTGATAACTTGATGTTATCAGGAACCTTGAAGCTGTTTCGCTGGACGCGAAAACTTGGGGTAACACCCGTAATCTCATCGAGAACAAGACAGGATAGGCCAATGCCGTATGAAGTGTGAGGGGCTTGCAGCTTGATATCACACCTAGCCTTGATTTGAGAAGTGGCTTTACTTAAGCCAGAAACAGTAACGTTGACTTCGCGAGTTGGAAGCTTCAACCTTTTACACAGATCTGAACGTATGAAGTTCGATTGGGAACCGGAATCCAGCAGGATTCGCACAATATGAGGCGTACCATCATCAGCGATGAGTTTAGCGGTAGCCGTAGGTAAGAGTACCTGAAAAGCATTCGAACAGAATGCCGAAATCGATTGGTTTAGTTCAACAGGGGTTTCTGCCGACATCGCAGATCCTGGTTGACTAGAAGAAGCATTTTGAGGTTTATCCTCATGAAGAAGTGTGTTGTGCCTTGATTTGCACTTTCTACACGTATATTTGGAGCTACAAAGGCTCGCAAGGTGACCCTGAGTTAGGCAATTAAAGCATACGCGGAGCTCTTTTGCCTTTGACTTTCTGTCAAGAACAGACAGCTTGACAAACTTATCGCATTTGTACAAGGAATGAGATCCTTTACAAAGTGGACACGAAGGGGTACCTGACACAAATGATTTCGAATGTACCTTGGAAGACTTTTCGGGTACAAGCTTAACATTTTTACCTCTAGAGTTTCTAGAAGCCTTGCTGTATTTTGTAAGAATTCCTTGAACTCATCAAGATTAGGCAGGTCAGAACTTGACCGGTTTCTAATGACCTCCCATTCACGAAATGTAGTGGGGTCCAGTTTTTTAGAAACTACATAAATTATAACAAAATCAAGAAGCTCGCTTTCGGTAGCTAATGATTTGATTGCTGCAAAATGTTTGAATAACATATCGCTAATCGTACGTAATTTAGTTGCAGATTCCTTACTGCAAGATTCCAGTTCAAAAATAGCCTTGAGGTGGTTATGAACCAGAATTTTTGGATCATTGTATCGATTGCACAATGCCTCCCAAGCTAGAGTATAATTACCCGCAGTAAACTCTAAACTTTTTATAATTTGGCTTGCATCACCCTGTAAACTAGCCTTTAAGTAATGCAGCTTTTGAATATTAGTTAACGTTTGATTCTCATGAATTAAACTAATAAAAATCTCACGAAACTCTAACCATTCTGAAACGTTCCCTGAATATTTGGGAATCGAAATGGCAGGGAGGCGTACAGCTTGATTATTGCAATGTGAACTGCAATTTGAATGCGTTGATCTTACACTACCGTTAGGAGATCCAGAACGATCTGGTGCAACATCAGATTGCTTGTTGTATTCATTAATCAAATATTCAGCTTGTGAGATTGCACGAAAATAAGAGTTTTCAAATTCGACTTGTTGCTGCATTTCAGATTCTACATCCTCACTGGTTTCTAAAATTTGTTCGTGAACCTCATAATATTCTGATAACATGGTGGCTATAGCATCCAATCTTTTTTGCAATTCAATAATTTGAGTACTAGGTAAAAATTGATCTTCATCATGAATTTTTTGCAAGGATTGAACATGATTTGCAAAACGCGTAAGCTTGCCTTTAATAGAGCCACGTGCTCTTACAAGCGGATCCATAATTGTTGAGATTAAAAACAATTTAACAGATCGAACTAACTTTTCGTACGCCCCTGGCGCGAATTTGTTTATACCGCAGACAGCGCTTGCTAACAACGCGAGAAACTTGTAGCTTACGACGCAGAAAACGGCCTTGGTACAACGCGGGATTATTTATGAAACATGCAGGGTATATCGCTAACAAACGTAATAGCTTGGCATTTCACGCAATTAAAATGTTTATATGACTCATAAACCATTTGTTTACGCAATAATACGCAGCTGAAATTATGCACATGCAAACACAGACGAAATAAACCAAATTTATGCATAGGAAAATCAGGCTTACATTTGATATTGGTGTGTGCCGCCTTGCCGGTTTTCTGTTCCTACTACCGTCTGGCTAGCAGCTGCAATGCCCACGTGCACGAATCTTGGCGTTGATAGCACCGTCTGCTGTCTTCCTTCCTCTCGTTGCGGGCACCGCATGCGCCCTCTTCGTTCCACGCGTTGCTGCGAATTTGGACGCTGCTTCCTTGCGGCCGATTGCATGCGATGCAATACAAACTGAATATGCTTTGTACTTGCCTATGACCAATGTTGTCGAATGCTGTCGCTGTTTTGGACCCGCAATGACCTAATGTGGTTTAATCCGGTTCTGTAGGACCAATGTTTGAGCACTAATCAGGATCGAAGGTACAATGTTTGTAGCCTTCTCAGTTTTTCGCTATCTGGAAAACCGCTGATCGCCAGCTCGCCTTGGAATTTGTGGACTGTATGATTGTATGTTTCACTGAATTATACACACGTTGAAAAGCGAAGGTAGTAATTTATTGCCATAAATTAACACGAACAGTTTAACATTTACAAAGAATTAGCTTTCGGAGTGCGGACCTGTTTGCATGCTGCCACGTTGACAGATGAAACGTAAGTGTTTTTGGAATCGGATGCCGGCGAGGCAGTCTACTGCGCACAGTACGAATTCAGAATGTAAGAGAGGCGGCAAAAGTTTATAAAGTCCTTAACAGCTCTATATACACAAATTGAACATGAATAAGGTTTTTCTCCAATACGCTTCGCCAAATGATTCACTAAATTACCTTTTCATGCCGTTTTATATTCAAATAAAATTAATAAGGTTTTTCTCCAGTATGCCTCTTCATATGTTTAACTAAAGAATTTTTTAGTCCTGTTTTGTATTCACAAATTGAACATGAATAAGGCGTTTCTCCTGTATGTGTCCTCATATGGTTCACTAAAGTACCTTTTTGTGTTGCTTTATATTTGCAAATTGAACATGAATAAGGTGTTTCTCCTGTATGCGTCCTCATATGGGTCACTAAATTACCTTTTCGTCCTGTTTTATATTCACAAATTGAACAGGAATAAGATGTTTCTCCTGTATGCCTCTTCATATGCATTACTAAATTACTTTTCTGCCCTGCTTTATATTCACAAATTGAACAGGAATAAGGTGTTTCTCCTGTATGCGTCCTCATATGGTTCACTAAAGTACCCTTTTGTGTAGCTTTATATTCGCAAACTGAACATGAATAAGGTGTTTCTCCTGTGTGCGTTTTCATATGTCTAACTAAATCACTTTTTCGTGCTGTTTTATATTCGCAAATTGAACAGGAATAAGGTGTTTCTCCTGTATGCGTCCTCATATGGGTCACTAAATTACCATTTCGTCCTGTTTTATATTCACAAATTGAACAGGAATAAGGTGTTTCTCCTGTATGCGTTCTCATATGGTTCACTATAGTACCTTTTTGTGTTGCTTTATATTTGCAAACTGAACATGAATAAGGTGTTTCTCCAGTATGCCTCTTCATATGTTTAACTAAAGAATCTTTTAGTCCTGTTTTATATTCGCAAACTGAACATGAATAAGGTGTTTCTCCAGTATGCCTGGTCATATGTTTAACTAAACAATCTTTTTGTCCTGTTTTATATTCACAAATTGAACAGGAATAAGGCGTTTCTCCTATATGCTTCTTCATATGGTTTACTAAATCACCTTTTCGTACAGCTCTGTATTCACAAATTGAACAAGAATAAGGTGTTTCACCTGTATGCTTCTTCATATGGGTTACTAAAGTACCTTTTTGTGCTGCTTTATATTCGCAAATTGTATATGAATAAGGTTTTTTTCCAGTATGCTTCTTCATATGTTTAACTACATCACCTAAAAAATGAATAAGATTTTTCACTTGTACGAGTCTTCAATTGGTTAATTAACTTACATTTCCCTGTCGTTTTATCTTCACAAATGGAAGATGTGTAAGATTGTTCCGTATGAGTTTTAATATGTTCCGAGAAATTACTCTCGTCTTTTGCTTCATATTCACAAACCTTGCAAAGTAACTGTTCTTCTGCAAAACTTTCTCTTACTCCACATGAATCAAGAAATTCATCCTTTATATCAATTTTCTCTTGTTTAATATCCAATTTGTGATAGGCAGTGTTGTAGGTAATATCTTGAACGATCTCTGGCCGCACATGTAAGTTAGCAGCTACTTTAATTTCATTTTTTGTAAGTGATTCATGTGAAATGCTGGTTATTGCATGTGGAAAATTATATTCATCTAATTCCTGTTCCATGTTCATAACAAAAATAAAGAATCCGGATGGAATATCTGAAAGTAAAATGTACAACGAAATTAAAACTTAACAACTTCCTATTGTAAGTCTAATATTTTTACTTGCATAAAATAACTCGAAATTTGAAGAAATAACACATTCAGAGAATGAGCAGTATAACTTATTACTTCACAAGCTACTATCGCCGGACTTTATCTTCTAGTAAACCTCAGTCTTATTGGTTAGATCAAATGGAATGCAAAAGATCTACTGTAGTATACAGTATGTCTCATAACAAAATAACATAACTGGCCATTACAGGCATATTACATATATAATTACAGGTTACAGAATCTAGATTGAGACGCGCCGCAGTCCAATGCTCTAACCACCGAGCCACGCTGGCGCTATCTATCATAATTATTGACATTAAATTGTTAACCTTATTTAAGCTAAATGACACAATAAATCAGAGGCGTACGCAACATTGCGGTATGGTGTATTATCAGTTCTTGAATGTTAAAAGGATTGAGGAAATAATGGTGTTAAGTTGAACAACCAGGCTCTGCCAGTGTCGGATTGGCCCACCGGGCAACCGGGCAAATGCCCGGTAGGCCAATCCAGTTTGGAGGCCAAAATCCTTTATCCATATATCTAATACTTACTATATTGCTAGCGGCTATGAGTGGGAAACTCACCGATGAAGTGAGATACACAACCAACTCCTTCATGTATACGGTGAGCTGTGCGCAAGCGCGGCGGCGTCGTCCGCCCAATGGGGAAGTGGTCAAGTTTAAAATTCGCTTCTAAAGGCGGAGTTCGAATTCCCACGCATGCGCAAGAGACGCGTTATACTCTAAGTGATACTGTGTCGGCGCCGTAATGTTTTCTGAAGTTTCCAGGACCTACCTACCAGCAATATATGTGTATTATATATATGCCTTTATCTAATAGACGTGTCTGTCCGGGACGCTGTTTTGTCTGTCTGGGACGCTGTTTCAGCAGCCAAACCGTAAGAGATAGAGAAAAAAGTTATGACAGTTATATGTTTGGAATGGCCATGTCAGGTCAGGAACCGAATTTCAGTCTCTAACACTAATTATTATCTTAATTATCCTAATCCTAACTTTTTAGGTTAGATTCTAGGCAAATTTTATCAAGCGAATGCGACTGGTAGTTTGCTACCAACAATGACGTCATATACGTACGTGTGGTGAATAAGCGTTCTATTTGCAAAACGGTTTTTTTTTGTTTTATTAAATGAGACATTTGTCTCACTGGACTGCTAGTGTCCATATAATTTTATTTTTCAAATAGTAAAAAAAAAAATGCACAAATGTTTTTACAAAATTTAAAAAAATTCTAAACTTTGTGTCAAAGTATTTTCCCAGTTTTATTTGTGCATGTATGCATCATGCATCTATTATTTCTTAGTAGTTGTGGAATGAACATGATTGTGTGTGTGTGAGGTTCCCGCAGCGTCAGTCAAAAAATTCCTTGATTCAATTACAGAGAACGCTTATTTAAATGAAAATGACATAACAATTGAGACTGAATTTCCAGTATTTAGATATAGGAGAATAAAAAAATGCGAAGAAAAACTGTCGGGATCCTACGAAAGAAAGAGTTTTGAAAAAATTTGAAATGGAAACTTATAAGGTGATTGTTAATCAATTAATGCAAAGCATGGAAGAATGATTCACTAAAAATTAGAAGATTAGTGAACTTTCAGTTTCTTTGATCCGAGTACTTTTCAACGTACTGCTCAACTAAATGGAGAAAATATTCCTGATTTTGCTTTTGTCGTAATTTCAAAGCTGAAAAAACATCCCACAAGACATCATTAAACAAGAATTGATTAATTTTTCAATTTTTTTTCACTTTTCAAAAAGAACAATCCCAGCCTATGGTGATTGTGACTCAACCAATCACGACCCCTGATCACGACACTAATAGTGATGACACCGAAAATGACACCGAAGAAGATCCAAATTTTCATTTAAATATTTGCATTGGTGAGGGGACAGAGGGTGATTGTGCGGGTTGTATGAATTGTTGCTTTAAAATTTTACACAAATATAATTTGCACGCTTTTACATATAGCAATTTGTACTTAGCCTACAAATACTTATTGACTTTATTATGCACCCAAGTAAACTTTGAAGGCGTATTTTCTAAAGTGAAAATAATCAAAAATAGGCTAAGAGCTTCTTTACCACAAGAAAGGTTAGAATGTGCAGTCTGATCTAATCCAAAGCTTGAATTTCGACAAAATCATTGACAAGTTGCCAAATAGATCAGTCTCTTGAAAATCAAAATTATTGATGTGATTCATATTGTTAAGTAAGTATAATTATTATAATGGAATAGAGTGTAAAAAGCTCAAAAAGGTCAAAGCTTGTGATCATTATTATTTATATTTTTTCTTTATAATTGTTCCAAACTCAAAGTTTATAAACCATAATAGATAAAGACCATTTTTTGTTATTTGTTTGAATGTCAGTTTATAAGAATAGAATAATTACCTACCTCCTACCTATTTTATTTTTTGTTACCTTGTTTCATGTTTAAATTTTAAAATTATTAAAATAAATATTTTTTTTTCACTAAATTCTTTGTAATTGATCCTTACACTGTGAAGTTTGAGGGATGTAGGCTACATTTACAAAAATTGTTACAGTTTCCATGACAATGTACTTACTTTCCTAGAGAAGTGAATTACTTACATCCCGCATGAATTACAACTGATAAGATGCCATGTCTGCCACTTGGTTAACACGAAGAAAACCATTGTCGTTCGTACTATTATCCATTTTTAATCAGAATACAAGCACAAAGCTCACAAAACAGCTTTTGCAATCGTATTCACGCATTTTTTCCAAGAATTTTTCACAGTGCGTTTATAACTGTGAAACAAAACGTCACAGCGCTATAAGGCTACTATAATTAGCAAATGTCATAATTTTAAGCCAGGTTATTACCTACCATTTACTTTACAAAAAGAAATATTGGTAGTGAAAAAAATTATGTACTTTACACATAATGTAGAAAGATTTACACTACCTCGAACCTTGCTACCCTCGTTCGCTTCGCTCACCCAGGCATCAAACGGTCCTCGATAGTGTAACTCTTACCTACATCCCTTGTAAAGTAATATACTATTTCCATTCCTCCATCGTTTTCTTTATCGTAGTTATTGATTTTGTTGTACTTTCACGTGCCATTACTGTACTGTGCCATTACTGGTAAGAGGGGTGCGTTTTGGGTCTTCGAGCTCCCTACAATCATAAAAATTTCGCCTGCAGCAGTGCTTTGCCCCCGGACTCCCCTTTAGCTGGGGGACTGTCCCCACCCCCCCTCCTTCCTCTAATTTTTACATGTGTAGGCCACATGCATCCTTTGCCCGGTAGGCCAAATTTTGCCAGTCCGACGCTGGGCTCTGCTAAACCTTCTACCCCAGCAACAGTAATTTTCACACTTTAAAACACAAAGAATCTGTCATATGACGTTAGTTACTGCGCAAACGAAATCCCTCTACCCACCGTTACTGATTACTTGTCATTTAAAATGTAACCAAACTTTCCACATATTGCCAATTCATCAAATATGATCACAGCGCCTTTCATCACCTACCTTGAGACTCAATCTAATTTCTGTGACCTGTATATTATTGGGATTATTCAAACCATGGTGTAAAGAATACAAGGTGTAACGTTCCGCAGAATGTGGGCGGACCTCAAATTCAGCCAATAAGACATGGTCCGACAAATGGCACGATTGGTAGTACTGAACTGTATTGTTGAAAACGCTGTCGATGTCAAATTCGAGGCTAGGTTTTGCGTCAGTTGGTGTCAGATTGACGCATAATGTAACCTGCTAACCCAGAATTTGACATCGACTGACAGTGCCAGCAACATATACGATCGCAACCATGGTTACACCATGATCGCGGCCGTGATGGATTTCCTGAGCAGGACCATCGGCGATTGGTTGACATCTCCCCTCTATGTTCTGAACGACTGCCCATCCCGGGAGCGTTTCACTTTGTATTCTTTACACCATGATTCAAACAACTTGTCATCTGCCACAAATTGACCAATAAAAATACCGAATTTAATGCGTCTAAACCAATTTTTTTTTAAATCTGGTGTGATACACGCACATAACTTCCTTTTTTGTAATACCTACTTGTTAAATATTTCTTTAAGGACTGTTTACTACTGCGTAAGCAACCTCTTTACGGCCCGGCCGTAAAAAGTGTCCGTAAAGACCACGGCCTGCTAAATTGTGTGCCAAACGTCAAAGTGACGTTTGTCACACAAATCCAGCAGCAAGCAAGCCTTCAACTCCACATAGAAGAAGGCACAAAAGACTGCTGTAACTCCTGAACATACGCTAAAATAACTTGCTCATTCAAAATCTTAACGTCTTTAGGAATATCTTCATCATTTTCTACAGATGTCAGAAGTTACGAGCTGGTTACAACTTAAAACTGCTTACAACCATACACGAAATTGGAAATAACTGACATTTATAAACAACAGTTGCAACGTTCTACGCACTCTCAATCATTCTAAAATGTCATTACACAAACCTAGCGTTTTGATGAAAATAAATTGGAAAAATATAGATATGACCGAATTGTATGTAGGTATTACAAAAACTATTGTACAATACACGTCCGTTAGGGCCTTTACTGCCTCGCCAGTATTATTCGACTCGCTCTTCGAGCTCGTCTCACAAATTCTCTGGCTCGGCAGTAAAGGCTATCCTAACGGACTTCTACTGTAAAATACTATTACAGTGATCTTATAATTAGCCAAAAATTTGATTTTAAATTTTTAAGCATTTGTCAAAAAATTTCAAAAATTACAAATTCTGCAAAAACGGTACAAAATAGAGCGTTAGTTGAAGAGACAAATTTTCTCTAGAATTTTAAGCTGAATTCAAAAATGTAATAATATACCGGGTGTTCTATTTAAAATAGAAGTTAATAAAAAAAATGGAAAAAAAACAAAGGAAACCCATTTTAGAAGTATTCAACTGGAAAATCACCTATCTCACATCAATACACAAACAAAATGTAATAAAAATGTGAAGTTTAAAAAAAATTTTTATAGCCGTTTTTGAAAAAATCGAAAAAAAAATTACCAGAGTATACACCTACTTCCGGTTATGCGATTTTCTTGAAAAGCTTGCTGTCGCATCTACATAGTACACAAAACTTATATATGAAGCTTCAACGCCATACCCCTTTTGGTTTTTGAGATATTCTGTTCAGAGACACACAGAAACACAGACAGACCAACGAAAAAAATATGTTTTTGGGTTCAGGGGACTCTAGAACGTGAAGATCTGTTGAAAACTCAATTTCGAATTTTTGGGGTGAATCCAATACTTCCTTTATTGTAAAAGGAAGTAAAAATAAGGAACGGAGCATGAGCAGATAGAGTTTTAGTCACGTGACTAGTGAACATCGAATATCTGACAATATTTGTCGAACGTTTAACTGTCACCTGTCACGACATGCGCAAGTGTCAAATTAAAACGTAAGGGTCGCCGTTCATTTGTCATTGTTGTTACTTGTCATGCGCTGATCCTCTGTTTACTCGTTTGAAAGGATCGCATCTTTACTTAGCGAAGCCCGACAGATCCTCCTGCTTGGCTCGCTCTGTATTAACGGGGGCCGGACACATTGTCGAATATCTACAACGTCGAATCGATTTTAAAAGGTCCACAATGTCGAACGTGTACACAACGTCGAATATCATATGATGACCATATCGCCGAACGTGACCACAACGTCGAATGCTGATGAAGGACACTTTGCCGAAAGTGTCCACTTCGTCGAAAATCAGTAAGCAGTATTTGAGAACCCGATCTTACCCGATCAGAGTCTAGTTTGCGTGTAAAGTGTAAAATGTAAAGCTCTGATTAACAGGGGGAGGACACTTTGTCGAAACGTGACAACAACGTCGAATTCCCGAGCGGTACACTTCGTCGAACTTGGCCACAACGCCGAATGCTAGAAAGGGCCACTTTGTCGTAACCATATATCTAATACTTACTATATTGCTAGCGGCTATGAGTGGGAAACTCACCGATGAAGTGAGACACACAACCAACTCCTTCATGTATACGGTGAGCTGTGCGCAAGCGAGGCGGCGTCGTCAGCCCAATGGGAAAGTGGTCAAGTTTAAAATTCTCTTCTAAAGGCGGAGTTCGAATTCTCACGCATGCGCACGAGACCCGTTATACTCTATGTGAGACTATGTCGGCGCCGTAATGTTTTCTGAAGTTTCCAGGCCCTACTAGCAATATATGTGTATTATATATATGGTCGAAACGTGACCACAACGTCGAATTCACGAGAGTTACACTTCGCCGAACTTGGCCACAACGCCGAATGCTAGAGAGGGCCATTTTGTCGAAACGTGACCATAACGTCGAATTCACTTCGCCGCACGTGACCACAAAGCAGAATGCCCACCGGCAATGCCTCGCCATGTATTTTTCCTTAAATAAAATGGACATTAACTGTTTATACCATGAACAGTGTTCCACATACCGAAATTGGATGAAAGCCATCGTACACTTAAAAGTGTGCCTCTTACATAAAAATTCCGAATTCTACCAAAAATAAGTAATTTGTTTGTGCTAGATAATAAAGCCTATTGACTAGATTATTACTGTTATATATTTTATTGATTATTGAACACTATAATAAACAAACTAATGAAATTGGTCAACTTGTCAGAAACGGCCAATCAAGATTGACTGCAGTTGAATACAACTAATGTCGCAGTGTTTTCAGGCAATCATTGTTGGTTTTCATAAATTCAATTTAGTGATTAGCGTTTGACACACCTTTCGCCAAAATGTCAAAGTGGAGTTTGCAAATCGGCGTCGTTCTAAAAATGAATAACAATCGCTTTGTAAGCTCCAGTATCGAACTAATAGTGAAAAACGTTAAAAAACGTAGTCGTCGAACACAGTAAAATCAAAGTCATATTCATATTATAGAATAATCTTTCCAAATACTTACTGCTCAAACTAAAAATTTTGAAGAGTTTTTTTTACTTACATAGAAATTATTGCAAATTTCTCTCACCACCTACTCAAATTTTTAACGCAGTTTTGGTTTAGAAAAATTTAAACGTAGTAATTTGCAAGTAAACGGAAAAATCTAAAAAAAATCACCTTTTGTGATATTATCTTTGACAATTCACCTCACGTATATTTCAATCAATGAGCAACTTTAAATACTAGATTGTAGGTGATTATACTGGAATTTGCACTATACTTGGGGCACCGAACAAATAGAGTGGTTTATGCAACCCAAATAACATGTTACAAAGCTGACTGGATCAGCAATTTAGTAATAATTATCAGAAATGGTGGTCCTTATAATTAGACCTAATTTCAGCCGACATTAAATAATTTTTGAGGTTATGATACAAATAGAAACTTCGACCAATTTAAAAATCACGCCATTTGTGCACTTGCAATATGTAGGTAATAATGAGAGTTAGCTAGAACCAGGCCACATGCCAACATATTACAAGTGTACTAATGCCATGCTTTTCAAGTTGGTCGAAGTTTCTATTTGTATCGTAATCTCACAAAATTATTTAAATTCAGCTGAAATTAGGTCTAATTATAAGGACCGCTATCTCTAATTCTTTAGTAATTATTATGTATAAAAATACTGATCCAGTCAGTTTTGCAATCATTGGCGTAACTAGCGGGGGGGCCAGGGGGGCCAGGCCCTCCCCAGAGTGCCGTCTGGCCCACCCCAGAAAAATAGAAGTTAATTAAATTTAAAAATCTGCTTTTTTTAGTAACCCATTTAAACTAAGGGGTTGGTTATCGATTCTCACACATTCTTACATTTTCTGGTTTTATTGCCTTTTTAGGCTTAAAAACTTTATAGTATAAATACCATATGTTGGACGGATGACTCTACTGAATAATAATATACAAGAGAAAACGTTATTAGTTAGCCAATAATTACTTTGAAAACACTGCTTTCGTCTGAATATTTTTTTTAGTTAAATTTACACCATTTTTGTTAGTTTCTCTTAAGTTTAAACAAATAAAGGATCAATTTATGTGCACAGAAAACTAAAATTGCAATTATTTCATATGCGGGTAAGTAAATGAGTTGAAAACTTGAGTGCATCGGTAACTACTCGCTGGGCACATACAGCTACCTGCCTATTATACGATCGTCCAGTTCAGACTTAAGGTGACTTGCTATTTAGATGTTTGCCTTGCCGAAAGAGTTGAGTTTATAGCTTTAAAGAGTACGATTCAGAATTTTATATTGAATAGTGTTTTATGTACCGCAAAGAACATTTTGTGGTGCTTGAATTTCCACAGTAGCTAGCCCAAGATAGAATGAAAAGATATCACAATAACAATTAAAATGATACTGATGTTTTCCAGAAAGTATTTGCGTCGAGGATACGGAGAAAAAAATCAAAATTGTTGCTCAAAAACGTGCAAATGGAAACCAAGTGATGTTTCTCCTGGAATAATATTTTTTATCGTCAACCTCATTGAGTTGCAAGAGGTAATCTATACATTTTTAAGTTGTTTATGAACCGAAAAATAATTTATTGATATGCTCCTTAGACACGTAGTATTACGAGAGTAGGTAGCACCCATAATTTCTGCTAACCAATAGATCAAGTGTACCATGGAAATGTAACTTGCCATAAACAAATGTTTGTTGTTTTCTAGTTTAACAGTTCAAATTTAGTTACTATACAGTTAGTTTTGAAATAAGTGTTGTGCATCAAAAATTACCATAAGGGGACAAAATTTTAGTGCCATGATTTACTCTGACTTTAAAAGTTCCCTTTCTCTGAAAGAAATGACTTTGTGCTGATTTTGGTGGCCAGGCGCATATTTCTGGTTTAATGAATTTAAATTTGAACGAGTTTCAGTCAGCGACGATTTTTGCGAAAACAAATTTCAGCAGTTACTGATACGAACGTAGACGCTGTGCGAAGAATGCTTCAGTAGGACAATCGCGTCACTTACAGAATTATTAAAAGCATCTTGGACATTGGCATGACTGCAATACACAAGATTTTACATACTCATTTGGGTGTAAGAAAAATCTGTCTTGGGTGGATACCACACAGTTTAACAGACACACAGAAACACAACAACAGCGTGTGGAACAGTATAAGAAATATGATGAAGGTAGATCTAAAGCAGTTTACATAATAACTGGTGACGAAAGCTGGATATATGCATTTGAACCCGATTCTAAGCGGCAGTCAGCACAATGGACGTTTCCAACAAATCCTAATCCAGTTAAAGTGAAGCGATCTTGAAGAGTTCGTAAGAAAATAATTGCTTGTTTCTTTTCAAAATCAGGACCTATCACAACTGTCGTGCTTAAAAATAAACGTAGGGTTACTGCAGGATGGTACACAACTATATGCCTGCCAGACGTTATTCAAAAATCTCGGCTTATGGCGCCCAAGGGGTGAGATCGTTCTGCACCATGAAAATGCTTCTAGTCATACCGCACATCAAATAAAATAATTTTTAGAGACTTTCTAGTTAAAATTGCTAAGTTATCCTCCATTCAGTTCCGACCTAGCACCTTCCGATTACTTTCTAGTTCCTCCATTAAACGATAAAATGCTTGGTGTGCGATTTGTAACTCCCGAAGATGCTGTAGAAAGCTTCAAAAACCTTGTTTCTTAAGTGACTCAAAAATTGTGGAATTTATGTTTTGAAAATTGGTTTTACCGAATGCGTAAATGTTGAGTTTAAGGGGGAATACTTTGAGAAAATAATAAAAACAAATTTTGGTTACTGAACTTTGTTTTATTAGACTGCAGAAATTTACGGGACTGCCCCCGTATAACGGCATCAAAGAATAAGCAAATAAATTTATGCGAAAAGGTTATGCATGTACATAAATTCCTGTCTTCATAGGTATACATAGGTATTGACGATGGTTGGTTGGGGGGCCTGGCCCTCCCCAGCCAAAAATCCTAGTTACGCCAATGTTTGCAATATGTCATTTGTGTTGCATAAACCACTCTATTTGTTCGCTGGGCGAAGTATAGTGCTGATTTCTACTGGAATTTTTCAAATAGTTGTCGTTTGTTGTTAAATATCCAGTGGCGTACTTATGAGGGGCGACATGGGTATTAGATTACCCGCAAAGGCTTAAGAAAGAACTACCTAAATAAAATTCGTCTTTTAAACAAAAGATCTGAAATTGCATTTTGTTAAGGAATCATTGAATATCAACTATTTCATTTCTTATTATAATGGAGTTAGTTTAAAAATTAAATTACTTAGAAGTTAGCAAACGCATTTGAACGAAATGGCGCGAAGCAAAAGGCGTACAGCGACGTCAGTCGGCTGTCAGCTTACGAGCTAGAGGGACAGACTATGCTACTAAAATAGTGTAACGCTAACTTGCAGTAGAATTTCCCTCCCAGATCAACCCCAGAGGGAAATTTCAGTTACGTTCCTGTAAATATCGAATATAATTCTTAAAAAGCCTGTATTTTAACTTCAAAAATGTTGTAGTTTGGTAAATTGTCAAGCCTAATACAATTCGTACAAAGGATATTTCTGATATTTTTTTAAAGAAAAATTAAACATTCGACCTTTGGTTTCGTGTCTAAACTTTTCTTGCGTATCTTATATGCCTATCAAGACGAACGTATAATAAATAACTGCCCTTATTTAAATTAAAGTACTATTAATTTTTCATATGTTTGGACGGTGTGCTTCTGGTTTTTTCAATGGTATGACGCATTACAATATTTTATAAAGCCGAATAAAAAATCGCCATCAAATTCTTTTCTAAAACGTAAATTTTAGGCGTGTAATCTTATAAAGGTAAATATTTAAAGAAAACCGTAAAACGCATCCATTTGACTAGAAAACTTAGCACATTTCAATATTGGCCAAAGTCAACCATGTATATTATATGCAACTATAATTTGGTTCGTCAAAATATATATTAAGCAAACCAGAAAATCGCAAAAACTGCTTTCTTTAAAATTAATATCTTGTTCAATATTAAATAGTTTTCTGATAGTAAATTGCAAATTTTGTGCGAAATTAAAGAAATTTATGTATGCACAGTTACACAGAATTTAGCTTCCAATTTTTATTATAAATGTTAAATATCTACTGTCTCAAGTCAGCCTGTAAGCTGCGACTTTATAATAAACTTTTGGGTGGTCAAATATAACCAAAAGTTTATTACCTATAAACTAACATGGTATAATTGTACTAAGATATAGAGATATAAAAATAAACTGTTACTGTACATACTACATAATTAGGTAAAAGTATAAAAAAATATACGAGGTACGTACCAGAATTGCGTGCCGTTTGCTTGTATTTCAGAAAGTAGGCTGGGTTAATGCGCAAATGTCATAACAAATAAAACCTATATATGTTGTCTTTGGATATGCCAAAGCGCGTCACCATTACTGTAATATTACGAAAGTTACAGCGTGTTCAACTTGAAGAGCTTTTGAGTGTGCCTTAAAAAATGAATTTTAGTGTAGACGAGCAAAGAGCGGTGATAAAATTTTTATCAGCACGTGGCGAAAAAGCGAGCAAGATTCATCAGCAGCTCAAAGATGTTTGTGGGGACACTGTTCTCGCTGATAACACCGTTCGTAAGTGGGTAAGAGAATTTAAAACAGGCAGAAGATCCACCAAAGACGAGCCGCGTTCTGGAAGGCCAATTTCAGCAGTGTTGCCTGGAAACATTAACAGAATCGAAAATTTGATAATGGAAGATCGACGGCTGACTATTGATGAATTGACTGAACGTACAGGCTTCTCTCACGGTACTATTCAGCGAATTTTAACAGATCATTTAAAGGTTAGCAAGGTTAGTGCACGCTGGGTTCCTTGCATGCTTTCTGACGAGAAAAAGCAGGCTCGAATGGTTTGTTAAACCTTATTGACAAGAAATCGAGCAAGTCGGGATACTTTTTTAATAATGTGATAACCATGGATGAAACCTGGATACCGTATTACAATCCTGAAGCGAAACGCCAATCAAAACAGTGGAAACACTAAGATTCTCCCCCACCAAGAAAATTCAAGCAAGTGCCATCAAACAACAAAGTTCTTTATGCCATCTTTTGGGACAAAGCAGGTCTAATTTTAGCACATCCTGTACCTAAGGGTCATACAATAACTGGAAAATATACACGTGATCTTTTGCGTGATGGTTTGCTGCCAGCAATCAATAAACTCCGCCCTCATCTGACTGGTGGAAATTTCATTTTTTACTGGGATAATGCTCCACCGCACAAAGCCCAAATTGTTACAGATTTTCTTTTAGAAAATGCAATCGAAACCCTCATTCACCCCTCGTATTCGCCAGATCTAGCGCCTAGTGATTTTTGGCTGTTTTCAAACCTTAAGGATTCGCTCCGAGGAGTCAGTTTTGTTCACGTTCTGCATTAGGAAGTGCTATTTATCAGTACTTCAAAAGGACTCCTGCAGAAAGGTTCATAGAGTGCTACGAAAATTGGATAAAGCGTTGGGAATCATCAATGAATAAGGGAGGGGACTATGTTGAAAAATAATAAATAAATTTTCCTTATCACATAAGTAGTTTTGATTTTACAGCACAACGGCACGCAATTCTGGTACGTACCTCGTATATTATTGTATATGACTTAAATTGTGTCTCACTTCATCGGTGAGCTTCCCACTCATAGCCGCTAGCAATATAGTAAGTATGGTTGTATCAATGTATTTCATAAAAGTAGAACTATAATTAATAAATGTGCAACTACACAATAACAAAGTATTAACTATGGCATTTCCGACAAACTTCTTTTTTTTTCGATCTCCAAATGTCATCGTTTGCTTTACTCTTATCTTATATAGGTATTCTAACTGTGGCTATACAACGGCACTGGGTTCATTTCAATATTTTAAACGGCATAAGCGCAGGTGAGCTTTCCGGTAATATTGACTCACCCTGTATGTTGGAAACCTGCAACTTTCTTACTATTAAAGATAAGTCCTCCAGCATGGTTGTTAGCACGTTTACTTTAGTATGCAATCGCCTGTGAGTGGGTCAATTGTATTTCTATCTACCTTTAACTACCTACCGTACCGCCGCGCCTGCGACGCTGGTGTATTTATGTAGGGGAATATATAATTGCACTTTTTAAGTATTCTTCTGACTTTGTGCCTACAAACTATAAAACTGCAGATTTGCACTCTGCATTAGTTAAATCTTCACTTTAAGCTTAATCGCTATAAAAAGATACAAACGCACTTTGGATTTGGTACATTCTAACTTTTAACCTTACCCATTATAAAGTGATACAATCGCACTTTGGAATAGGTACATTTAAACCTAAGACCTACCCACTATAAAATCACAGAATCGCACTTTGGATTGGGTCTGAATTTGGAACACTTAGTAAACTTTAAGAAGTAGACATTTATATATTACCTATATTTTTATTAACAAATAAACATATTTTTATTAAGAAAATAAACAAGTATTGTCATTCTTACATAATTATGTGTTATGTATGAATGAAAAAAGTATAGCAAAAAAATACAGGTGAATCAGGAAAAAATACTATTGGATTATTAGAGCCTTCTTTGCTATGGCTGGCGTCCTCTCTTCTTTTTTGGCCGAGAGGTACACTTTTCGCTTCGATGGGCA